>JAOUQW010052794.1:0-15342 GCA_028565825.1 Olivaichthys viedmensis
ATTTCTGATTTGAAATCCAGAAGTGATTTCCCTGCTGAAAAAAATCCAGCTTGGTCTGACTACCAGCTACCAGCTGCCAAAACACAGGCCGAGCTGGTCAAACTGGTGGATGGAAACAGTTTATGAATTACCGCTTCTAAAGTTCATTGTAGACACGCTGCTTCAAGAAAATAACACACCAGTAAGGCAATTCGAAAATCTCGAACATTTACAGATCAGTTTAGTCAAGTTATAAGGAAGCTGAAAAATACATCCCTAGCTGGTTAAGCTGGTCGACCAGTTTGACCAGCTCGGCCTGTGTTTTGGCAGCTGGTAGCTGGTCAGACCAAGCTGGATTTTTTTAGCAGGGTTGAAAGCTAAGGGACTTTACTACGGTTACGCCATTTGCACTTCAGAAAAGCTCGGTCAGCTAGTGATAGTCATGAATGAACGATGCTCCGCTTCAATGCTGTTTTTAAGATGCCCTCGACTTCCCTTCACGACTCGGAAGTGCGTAACACCTACGTCACATAAGTGTCCACAGGATTTTAAAATAGGAACGCACTTGCCCTCGGTAGTAATCACAAACATGCATGAAGCGATTTCCTTGGTGATTTGCACACTAGTTTGTTACATAAAAACCAGTTTGAACGCAGCAAACCAAATGTGCATTTGCATACACGTGAGCCACCGCAGCCCTGTTATGGTGCGTTCAGCAGGACCTTGTTAACTCGGAAACTCCGAAAAATACAGCGTTTCCCTCGAAGTTGCACTCGAACGTCCGACAAAGTGGTATACCAGTGGTAAACCATGATACCCAAGTTTACGAGTTGTGACATATCGCAGAGCTTCACCTTGCTTTACACATGTGGGTGACGGTCAGCAAACAGACAAATGTTCCAGGTTAATGGTAAATATACACATATAGCTTTAATAATGTAATCGAAACATGCAGCAGAGTTTCTCTGTGGCTTCCATTGTTTACGTGTGGCAGTGGTCGATCTCATTGGTCCAGCTTCTTGATATCCAGTGGACATACGTAATGTTCACGTGATAGATTTACCAGTTACCGATGAGCACCCGAACGCAAACACTGGTACATACCACTTGGTTCACGTCATTATTTTACAGGTTGACGAGGAGCGCCGAATGCACCATTAGACCCAAACACTCTGGACAAAACCTGGATAGCTTTCAACACACCCCTCTTATTATCATACAAGAGGTGAGGAGTAAATGTTGCATGAGTAAAATAGGAAATAGATAAATGACTAAACATGCTGGAATCCATAAATTAGGGAAAGTGAGAAGTTAAAATAAAAAGGGACAGTAAATGATCAATGAAGGAGTGATATAAAGTCATTTTTTATTGATTTTATTGACTGTTTGAGACTTTAGGAAATAAGTTATACAATACATTTTTGTATTCAGATATACTTTTAACTCATTAGATTAATGACTTTTGTCGTTTTGGTGATTCCATAAGAAAGGCCTCAGAGTACAAATGATGAATACTAAACCTTTTTGTTGCACATTAGTATTCTTACCTGGCTTTTTTGGTCACCATGTCACCATCCTCAGAATCAAGGGTAGGTCGTTTCTCTGTCTTTACAGTCACAGAGGCCATTCGAATCCTGCAAAAAGAATCGTCTCAAAACATCTATTATTAATAAACACATGTTCATTAATTATTGGTAGTAAGACCACCCAAATGAGCTGCCCTAAAATCCAATACCAGTGCTGCCAGGAAAACTTTTCCATCGCAAAAGAGAAATCAAATGAAATTTAAAAAAAACACAAACAAGATCTCTTGAGGTGGCCAAAGATGAAACATTGAGTGCAAATTTTGAATTTGAATTCAGTTTCAGTTCAAAATTCAATTTCAGATGGTACAATACAAATTCAAAATAACATTCAAATTAATTTCGAATGGCATGATTCTGACTCCATAAAAAACAGCTAAAATTAAGCTAACTAAACAGGAACACCCTAATTAGGAATGCTCCGTCGTATATCAACGCAGTGAAGTTGGATGAAAGTGCCTAAACCCCGAAAAAAGGGAGTCGTAGTAGTAGTAGCGAGAATTTAACAATGAGAATAATGTCAGTGAGTTTAGCTTTTAGCTGAGATTTCCTGGTTGCAGAATCACCATAGGCAGTTAAGATGACCAGCTATGTAATTTGTTGCACAATATCAGAAGTGAAAGACATTAGAGCACCATTTGAGTTTTTGTTTTAATTTATAGAGGGTGTGTTCTTGAACACTTGGAGATATGCGTCATAGCCTTTTTCATCTTTTTTCTGCAATTAATTTGAATTGAGGAGACTTATGTATACTGTCTTCTGTTATGTTATATTTGGTACATGAAAGTTTCTATTTACAGATTTAATGTAATTGTCCTTGTATGCCCCTTTTCAGGCATGTCCATATTTTGTTTACAGAGAGATATTGCTAAATGTCAAACTTGGCAATTCACGTGAAAAATGAAATTGAGATACATGCATTCAATCTATAATAAGGGATTTTCACAAATGACAAAAAATACATTATATTAAAATTGTGAAATTTGATGTGTGAGAATATTTTAGCAAATCTATAGAAAAAAAAACTTATGTTGGGTTTTGTTAAATAAATACTGTCACTACCTGCATCAAAGCAAATGTCCTGGAGCATTATACAATGAGAGATGTTTCCTTAGATATTTACTGACATACCGTGAGCGTGATCGATCATACATAAAAATGAGGCTACAGACAATTCACTAGTACCTTTGCCAAATAGCCTGTGTATTTTACAAGAGGCACAGGTGAACGTACAGTCACTTTCGTGACCACGGTTCTCTTAAGGAGACGAGTAAAACACAGACCATGTCTCTTTGGGATAGCGCCCCTGCGCAACCACTCTTCAAGCCACTTTAAAAATGCCTTTAGGCACTGAGAATAGGCTGTCGCTATATCGGGAGCCCCTTCTTCCGAATATAAGACAGGTGACAGCCCTATTCTCCTCACAATGTACAGCTCTTCGAGACAAGCAGGTGTTGCGGGGCACCCTTGGCCTGTGTCTCACTCGTCTCCTTAAGAAAACCATGGTCACGAAAGTGACCGTACGCTCTCCTTCAGTCGACTCGTTTCGACACAGACCATGTCTCTATGGGACTTTTAAAAACACCCCAAAACACAGAGCTGCACAGCCGCCAGGCGACCCCCGGGAACGCATGGATCCAAAGCATCCACCGAGCCCAGGGTCAGTCTACACCACCAGTTTTCAAAATTGCGTGCGCCAAACCGGACGCAGTGACATCCATACGGTAGTGCTTAATGAAAGTGTGTGGGGATGACCATCACGCAGCTGCACAAATATCCTCCACTAAAAATCCCCTGAACAAAGCCCACGACGTGCCCATACCTCTCGTGGCGTGGGCACGCAAAGAGGCAGGGGGTTCCATGCCTGCGCTGCGATATGCCAAAGAAATGGCATTAACAATCCAGGGCGAAAGCCTCTGTTTAGACAGGGCCCGGCCCGTTGATTGTCCTGGAAAGCACACAAACAATTGATCACATTGTCTGCTGTCCCAACGCGCGTATTGGACACAGAGCACGCAACCTCCTATGTTCGTAGGACGCAAACAGCAGAGGGTAAAAGGAGCATAGGCTAAACGCATAGCAGGCATAAGACATGGGTACTTTAGGGACGAACGTGGTGTTAGGATGCAGCGTTACATCTCCCTCCTCCGGACCAAATACGGTGCACGAAGGGTGAGCATGAAGCTCACCTACTCTCTTCGCGGAAGCCAGGGCGAGCAAGAGAGCAGTCTTGTAAGACACAATCTTAATGTCCGCCTCCCCTAGAGATTCGAACGGAACATCACATAGAGCTTTCAGCACAATGGATAAATTCCAAGGTGGGACCAAAGCCTTGGAGACAGGGCGAAGCCTCTGAACTCCTTTTAGAAACCTGCCGGTAAGCGGATGCATGCCAGGCGACACCGTCAAAACCAACGTGGCAAGCTGAAATGGCTGCCAAATACACCTTGATCGTGGAATACACCCTGCCTTGTCCCTCTGCAAGCACCATCTTTCAAAGACCCTCCACTTGCCGCGAGGCGGCAAACCTACTGCCCTCAACTTGTCTTTCTCACAATGAAGGCCCATAGATTCCAGATGGCTGAATTCAGGTGAAATATTTCCCCCTTTGCCTGCGACAACAGGTCCCTGCACGCTGGAAGACATAGAGGCTCTGCCGCGAGTAGTTCGAAAATCTCCGCCAACCACGGCCTGCTGTGCCACCGTGGCGCAATCAAGATTACCGTCAAACTCCTCTCCCTCACTCTTTGCAAAAGTGTGTGGGATGAGGTGAACGGGAGGGAACGCATAAAGAAGCGCGTTTGGCCAGGGGCGAGTTAGCGCCTCCATCCCCAACGGTGCGTCCTGATCCATTATCGAAAAGAACAGGTTGCACTGAGTGGTTCTCTCGGGACGCAGAGGTCCATGGTCGCTCTGCTGAACCATGCCCAGACCAATTCAAGCACATGAGGGTGCAATCTCCACTCCTGATTGGAAAGTGGTCTCCTGGACAGCAACTCCACGCCTAGATTGGAGCGGCCTGGCATATGCGACACCCTCAGCAACAGCAGGTGAGCCTTTGCCCAAAGCAAAATAGCGTAGGCCAGGCGGTGGAGACGAAGTGACCGTGTCCCACCCTGGCGGTTTATATACGCGACAGCAACTGTGCTGTCCGTTCTCTCCCAAGATGTGATGGCCACGTACATGCGGCAGAAACTGCCGCAAAGCGAGGAGCACCGTAAACAGTTCCAGATAATTTATGTGGAACTGACTCTGCCTGGCCGACCATCGGCCGTTCGCTGTGCGACCCTCCAGAATCGCACCCCATCCCAGCAGGGATGTGTCTGTAGTCAGCACCTTGCGGGTTGACACAACACCAATGCTGATAGCCTGCCTCAGGAAGATGCGTGTTCAAAGCTCTCAGATCCAGGATGGGGCACAGGCCACCGTCCTTTTTAGGAACAAGGCTGTAAAACCCCGCTCAGATCTCCCAACTGAGGAATCAGTCTGATTTGCTTGTTTTATCATCAGAGCGAGAATCTCTGTCTTCAAAAATTGAGCCCTGTGTCACCCCACATTCGATACCGTCACTCCCTGAAAAGCCAGGGGTCTGACAGCGAACTGAATTCTGTAACCCACCTGTGTCGAGCACCCAAGGCACCGTAGTGAAGGAGCGACAAAACGGCTATGCTGCTGTAAGTGGGCTGCCCGGCCGCATATACGGTGCCCTCTTGTGGGTTTACAGGGAAGGACAACAGGTTCGTCAACCCTGACCTACGGTCTCAGGGGATCAGTTCGGTCCTGCTTTTTCCCCCCCAAACACAATTTTATAGATTTTTTTTGTGTGGGGAGAATGTTTTTGACCCACCACCGGTGAGGATGGGGGTCTTATACTGGGCAACAAGGGAACAAGCCTTATTGCCTTTATGTCAGTGTGCTTGTGAACAATGAACTCTCCCTGCCAAACTGAACGTGGGCAGAAGGGATAATGAGCGTCGGCACAGGGACTTCCTGGGAGCCTGACTGAGAAAGTGCAGGGAACGTGGGGGGGCCGGGTGAACGATCACCAGACCATCAACCCCCATTTCTCCGCGGGGCGGATGATTGCTAAGACCGCTTTGACCTCTTGGGCCATAGCTCGCAGCACCGTTGAAGGTTCAGCTTTGGCAAGTGCAAGAGAGCATCCGGTCCAGGCACCCTGGGATGTCCTAGGGCCTGGCGTGGACTGCGACGCTGACGCCTGAGGGTTGCCGAGGTGGGGCCTGAGTAGCAAGTAGGGTCGGGCCGGTGTTGGGTGGGGCCCCGTAACTAGTTTGCAAGGCAGAAGACGCTTAAATGCTTCGCTCTTTATTCTTGAACTCACAGCGTGTCTGCATGGCAGTTTTGGGCATGCACAATCAGTTTGGAAAAAATAGCGAATACTTACTGAGCGATACTCACCGAGACAACTCTCCCTGGGGTCGAGGATCATTCTTCCCCTGTGGAACCGTTAAATCGTCTGGCGCACTCGACAGAAAAGCTAGTTCCCGATTTAGTGTCATAATGTGACTTCAGGCGAGTCTTGAAGAGCGAAATTGTGAGGAGAATAGGGCTGTCACCTGTCTTGTATTCGGAAGGAGGGGCTCCCGATATAGGGCCAGCCTATTCTCTCACTGCCTAAAGGCGTTTTTAAAAGTGACTTCAAGAGTGGTTGCGCAGGGACGCCATCCCATAGAGACATGGTTTGTGTTGAAACGAGTCGACTGATAGAGAACTCCTTGTGCAGCTCTGCCTGTCCGAGTCTAATTAACATGTGCAATTCGACTGGTCTATAGGCATAATACCATGTCCACATAGTTAGCATATTTATGTAAAGACTTGAAAGTATTGAAAATTGGAGCATTGAATGGTTTGTCACATTGCAGTGTTGAAACATCTCTGATATCTTGTTTGGAAGTAGAGCCATCGTTCAGGATGTTGTAACAATATGTGATTATTTTCCCTTCCAAGTTTGTTATGGCAATGATGATGCACATGGCTGATTGACCATACAAACTTAAACAGGGCCCCCAATAAAATTGGTCTGGACTTTCACAGTGAGAAAGCGGTTTGTCGAGATGGGTTTGCCTTTTGTAAATCTCATGGGCAGTAGAGTAAAGGGTTGAACTTTTGTGTGGAATAACCAAACAAATGTAAATGAAACCACAACTCCATCAACAGTGACTGTGATCTATACCGTCATATGGTGACGTATCCTTTCCACGGAAATATGCCAACCGCAATCATTTCAAGCATCAGACTGAATCGTATTCAACACGCAACTGTTGGTAACAATAAGCTTACCAGAACCAAGTGAAATACTCAAGCTACAGGGTTATCTAGTTAACTACCACTTGAGCTTTACTCTCTGATGTACATGTAGAAATGAAAGAGACATTGTCCGTGCTGCTAGCCTCAAGTCAGGACTAGCCTAGCCAGTTAAATGGCTAACTACTTGTGTTATATTGACACTGAACTATGCGAAACTGTTACCTAGCTAGCAGTACGTAGCTAACCATATGAATCGGACGATTAGTGGCGAGCAGGTCACTTATAAGTAGCTACTGGCGTTCGCTAATACATATGCCTAGATAGACTTTAGCATATAAGCTAATAAGCTAACAAAGTAACGGCAGTAAAAGAGGCACATCATCACGTAGAGATTCGACGAGTCGCGGAAAGCAGAGATAGCGGTCATTTGTTAAAACTTTAAGAAAGTGTCAGACTTCGCTTACCCAACAGAAACACTCGATTTCCGTATTTGAACGTCAGTTGGTTAAAATATCCTTCTTATGTTCGCGTCAGGTGGGGGGGAAAAGCACCGGTTTTGTCGTTCAACCCGGTAACTGAGTTGTTCTCGAATTACGCGTTCATTACTGATGCCCGACACTAACCGACTGATCCGTTTTCTGCACGAACTGTGGCTACTTGGCAAAGGTAAGCTGCGCGCGGATCACTTGATGAGTTAAGTACCACCTGTTCGCCTACACGTGCTCATGTACTGTACGGGAATAAACAGGTACGACGCACGCGGTGAAGTTGTAACTTTTTTTTTTTTTTTTGCAATGAACGTCGACATAAAAACCGTATTGCTCATCCCTCATGCTCGGCTAATAATCTAACGGCAAGTTGAGCAGACCCCACGTTTTAGACCCCACCTTTCTCGCTTAAAAACCGCTCGTCTTGGTGGGCAAGTAGGCAGTAGCAGTAACCATCTGTGACCCGATTGGCCTAAGCTTATTTGGTTAGACCTTTCTCTAAAGTGTTATTTAGGAGTTAGTTACACTAGTACAGCACAGAAACGGCATCGAGCTTTCAATATTTCTTTAAGATTTATAATGCATAGGTTCAGGCAAACAGATAAAACACCACAACAAAGTCATTTTCATTATGCATAAAAGTAAAAAAAAAAAATTTATTGTATGAAAAAACAACAACATTAAGTATTTAGGGAGACGGATGGTGTAAGTAGCCCACCCCAATAAACTATTTAATAGTAGGCAGTAGACCATTTGAGACATGACATGGTGTACCGTGTGAAATGAGGCAGCAGTAGGTTTATGGCTCCTTTACATGGGGACAGTCACGCATACCTGGGATTCTAGTCAGTTCATTAAACTGATTTGACCCCTTTGCATGAAGCTGTCCAAACAAATTTATACAGCTTACTTCAACTGATTCATGTTGATTTTAGTTTTAGAATGTTTAAGTTAGCCATAATCATATTAAAAGATGAGGTTTTAGGATCCACAATTGTACATCATTATCTTAATGCACATGATCAGTACCCTTTTTGCCACCAAATTAAAATTTGAGTTAAAAATGAAAATTATTGTTGTTGTATAGTAGATCTTCATTAAACGTGAATGTCTCTGTTCACAGTACATCAACAGATGTTATCTTCAGTTTTGCAGTCAGGGATGGTTCCCCCAAATGCTCAAGTTGTAGGTTTATTATAGTGTATAGTTATGCACTATACACTAGGGAATAGTCTTCTGTAACCAACATATTACACACAAATAAACAAACAACTGTCTTATGTTCCACTGTTCCAAACTTTATTTCACCCTTACAAAGAATACAATAATATTTTTAGTACTGATTGCTAGAATATCAAATATGTGGGAGAGGCTATTACTTACTGGCCAATATATTTAAGTGTATAACTGTAATGCTGTCTAATATCAGTTGACCAAATGTGATACTGTAATAACTGTCTTTAATATTTTGGTCTATCAACAATTGCATCGATTTATAACTTCCTGAATCAACTGTTGACTGTTTAATCAAACTTGATTAGGATTTTAGAATAATGTGTAATTAAACATAAGGTTAGTGAGTGGTGCAATATTCGTGCAATAACACAAGTCCCTTAAAATATCTATATCTTATTGTTATTACTTAACCATTAGGATACAGTAAAGGCAAAATCTTTCCTTTTTAGGCAATACAATGGTAACCCTTCAAGAAATGTTTCTTTAAAAAATGTAATTAATTTTCCTGAATAAAGTATAAAAGAGGAAAAAACATTCCTAGTTGAAAACGGTAGTGATTTTGAGGAAATTGTGTTTTTATTAGCACTAAGAGCCAAGCAAATTTTCAATCTCCATCTGTTTACCCATCTACTCATGCCATTAACACTTTAGGCATAGTAGTAATAATACAAATGTGTTCTAAAGTTCCAGAAAGTAATAGGTTTGGGGGATTTTTAGGCAGGGCAGTGCACAGAGTCTCTCTACACTGAAATAGAACCATCCCTGAAGTTGGTTTTCCCTATGAGAACATTAAGGAGCACTGCCTTGCCCTCTCTACACTCCCTCTGTGCTTCTTTAACAAGGTTCTCAAGACGTGACTCCTCTTCACTGCCAATCAGGTAACCTTTGCCACCATAGCCTTTGGCAACAACATGATAATCTGAAAAATCAAGAAACCATTTTAGGTTTATAATCATCAATGCACTGAAATTTGACCACCGAAAAAATTTGGCCAGAAATTAAACTTTCATGACATTTTTGGAATAACAATGCCAACGTTTTTGACTGAAAATGTTGTACTGTTTCCATATGTTAAGATTAAATACAACAAGGCATTAAGATACAGTATAATCACTTTACAAATCATGTCAATCATAATGAGAATTATAAATAGTGGTCAGAAATACTGTTTTCTCTCTTCTCCTGCAATGGTCATCGCTGACTCACTGAAACTGTGGCATGAATTTGAACTGTGTTGCCAGATTAGATGAAATCCCCTGTGATTGGATTTTAAAATAACCCCGAGGTGAAAGAAATGCCGTTGTGCTGGCAGTTGTAATTTGTCAAAGCTACATTTCTGGGCTAGTTACAGTTAATAATTGTGTATGAAACAATGGATGTGACTATACAGAGTACCATATATGATACTCTGTACCCAGGAAAAGACAAAAAAAATTAGGGAAGGTGAAACGTCACCTGTAAATGCTAGGCCACAGGCTACATTGCTGCCAAGAAGGGGCACCTGTTCCCTGGAGATCTGACTCCAACAAGCGTCATTTCCCACTAGTGCAATTATAGGGGTCTGGCAAAGGAGAAAAAGACAATTAGTGACAAGTATGCGTTATATACAGGAAGATGGTTTGCAAAATGGAGTTAATGAATTTGTTAAAGAGCAACTCCAGCGGTCACTGAACACCTTGACGCAATCACTGGGGGGGTCTATGGACAACCATAGGAAGACGCTCTTTGATAGAGTACTTACTTGCCAGTAGAAGATAGGGATGTGTATTTGTCATTTTCACAGCTCAAATACTCGACAGACAAAAGCCCATTGTGTTTTTGCGCCTTCGACAAAACTTAAAGGCAGCAAAGCCTTTGGCTGTTATCTGTATATAGCCTAACAGCCTGTGTCTCTCTCGCGTCTTCGTTTTCGGTCGACACGTGTTTAAATGCGAGCCCATGGTGCGCTCTACCAAAAGAAAAGTTAATTGAAGCAGGCTTCACACACACTAAGCTTATTTTTTCAAGCTAATAAAGTTTATTTGATCGTATACAATGGTAACACATGTTTATAATAATCTGATGGTCCAATACAGACAATTTGCACTGTATATTTACTCACTCATAATGAGAAAGCACAGAAATGAAGCTCCACTTTCAATGAATGAATCGAAAAGCCTGAACTGCACAATAAATGAAGATTACGGCCCCATTTCTGGAAGTATTCATTTTTGTTATTTAGCGCTGGACTAAGCAGTTTGTTAAGGAATACTGTTAGTGTCATGTCAGCAAAAATGAAGCAAAAAACATGACAAATACCAGTATTATATAAGCTTTTTTTTTTAATGGATAGTTTACTTTAAGGTTTTAGTTGAGTGGTCTCAAATGTCCATTTATACAAACGAAATTTTAAGCTTGTGTTATTTAATGTTATTTTTATTAAGTATTTAGGGTTTATGTAAAGGGATTACACATGCAGTAGTGGCTCAATGGTTAAGGATCTGGGCTATTGATCGGAAGGTTGAGAGTTTAAAACCTGGCACTGCCAAGCTGCCACTGTTGGGCCCTTGACCAAGGCCTTTAACCTTGGCTCAAGTGGGATAAAAGCGTGTGCCAAATGAGTAAATGTAAAATGTAAATGTACACATTGTTGTCAGTATGCAACCCTGTGGTTTGGGTAGTTGTTGGAATGATAGTTCATACCTTGTGTCTGGTGAAAGTATCGAATTCCACAACACTGTAACCTAGGGAACCATCGCCATAAACAACCCATACCTATAAACAATACATTGTCAGTTAACCACAATAAAACATTCTTTTAATATGAGATAGCTAGTTTATGTACCAAGATAACATTACAGAGAATTGCAGATCATGCAGAAAGTCAATGAGGAAAATTACTTAATGCTACTGACAGCTGAAGTAAAAATTTTGTTGGCTATGTCCTACCTCTGAGTCAGGACGACATAGCTTTGCTCCCAGGGCAAACCCTCCTCCAACACCGAGAGTCCCAAAAGCCCCTATACAAAACAGTGGCCCATGAGAATGAAAAAGTTAAAAATCCTGTACTCTCCGTCCTCTACGTTTATATGCTAGCTAGCTAAGATACTCTGTGCTTGAAGGGCAGATGTTTATTTCAAAGTGCTTAGCTAGAATGCATAAGAAATTGATAATATTATTTTAAAATTTCTTCAGGCTTCCATTTCTTACTGCTAAGAAATATCAGAGATATTATCAGAAGACGAGATCCACTGGGTGAAATGTGAATCAGTTAGTGTGTAATGCTCAACTTGGCGGTTGTATTAAAAAAAGAGCCAATCACCTTGTTCATAAAGGGGTAACTAGGGAAAAAGTCAGGCCCTGTGATTGATGTAAGCACCGATTTTGTGTTGTGGTCAGATGTCACCAAATGTTTACTTTTTGCCCAGGACAAGGAAAAGCACCAATACCCAGTGGTTCAGGGGCTCTTGTAAAAATTGATGGCATCATGAATTCCGCCAAGTATCAGGATCTTTTAGCTTAAAACCTAGTTTCCTTTGCCAGGATGTTAAGACTTGGCCATAGATGGATCTTTCAAAAAGGTAAAGGCCGCAAACATGCATCCCAATCAACACAGAAATGGTTGCAGGAACACAAAATCAGTTTTTGCAATGGCCTATCAGAACAATGACCATCTCAGTCTCCAGGTTTGAACCCTCTTGAAAACCTGTGGTCTAAATTGAAGAGGGCAGTCCCTATGCACAAACCAAAGAATATAAAGGAGCTTGACATTACAGGAAGAGAGTCTGTACTGTTTTCCTCTCCAGGGGAAGTGCTGATAGTTTTTTTTATTTATTTTTTAATTTAAAGTATTTTTGAAAAAACAATTGTACTACTAAACCAGGGATATTCCACTAAAATTTGTGAAGGTCCAGTTACGCAAAATTCCTTGCTTATAAAGGTCCGGATAAGCAAACTAACATGACTGAAAGGCGACAACAGTTACGTTTGAATGCTTAACCATTAATGATTAGTTCATGGATACTAATGGGGGAAAAAAGATATCAAATAGGCTATATTTTAAAAATCTGTTGTATTTCTAACATACCTTTATAAACATTAATTCTCACGCTCTTGGGCTGTAAGAGAATGGACGCGAGCACTCTGGTGGACCTTTCATATCGAGTTGGTTTATTTTATTTTTACTTAGAAACAAATTTTGTGGGGAGATTAATTCGTTAAGTTATGTTTTGTTTCGCCACGGAGTCTGATCACATGAGATACATCGGTTTTAAATTTGAAGCGGGAAGAATAAACGCATACTTCGCTGTACATTTGTCTTTAAACATTCTGTCGTGCGATTTTTATTTATTTTATTTTTAAACCATGTCGTCACTTTCAGACCAGAAAGGGAAAAATCTATGAAATTCTTCCCTTTCTGTCCGAATGTCTCTAGCCTTGTAACTAGTCTCTGGTCCGATGAGCTGCCTGCAGATAAATCATTTACATAAATGCATGTGATTAAATGAGCCGCAACAGAGTTGCTTTCCCCCCTAAATGATCAACTAATTCACACGAATGTTCTTGCAAACATTTTAATATTAATGCCTTTTTTGAAATATTATCAATGCCTTATTTGCCATACTAATGGACTGCCTCCAAATTCACATCAGGTCTTGGAATACATTTTGTGTGTCTCTGTCTTTATTATCGTATTATAGTATTGAGGTTAATATTGGTTTGACAAGGCTTTAACATAGCATCTTTAAGAGCACCATGGAATTGTTCTACAAAACCCCAAGAGGGGCTTTTATATGAACAGTGGAAGGGCAACAATATTAGAAGCTGCAAATCTGCACCTTTGCATTTTCTTGTCTTGTTGCCATCTAATTAAATTTTCATGCTCTTTCCACTCCTCTTGTTTTCCAACCATAGGCGCGGGAAGACCTCTAGTGGCGGCTGCATAGCATCTCAGATGCAGCAGTAACTTTAATATGTAAAAACATAATTAAACATAAATTCGGTTAAAATAATGGGTAATTTTTTTTGTTAAAACAGTGGTGTAGGGTTGCGCCAAATATATACATTTAATTATTTATTGAGTAAATATTTGTTGAGGAAACTTTGATTGGCCAATCATGGACGCTCGCGCTAAAGCAGACATGCCTCCCACACAATTGGCAAGCAAAAATGGCGAACAGCAAGCAGAAAAGAATAACTGATTTTTTTTCAAGTAATATTTCAAAGAAAACTAATGTTAATGTCACAAATACTGAGGTATCATTCTGGAGAGATTGGATATACTTTCCCTCGTTAGGCGCTTCATTAGCAACACACCGGAACGCAAGGCCACGTTTGGTGCCCTTTAATTCCCGGTAAGACATGATATTATTGATAACACTGCCGCCGTGCAATTAATGTTTGATTAGGCTATTTGTTTCAGTCCCTGTGTGTGTGTGTGTGTGTGTGTGTGTGTGTGTGTGTGTGTGTGTGTCATTACCGTTAGCCTATACAATAGAACTACATCATTAAAATCCAGTGAAAAGGTGTTTAACTTGGCTACATTGCGTTGCTTTGAGCTATTCGCCAACAAGAATCAATTCATCAATTGTATACCGTGCCTATGCAACTTGATGCGGAATGATATGGCTGATAGGTTGGATACATGCACACCAATAGTACATTGGAAATTGGAAATAGTACCAAGAGGAAATTAAAGCGGTCCCTCTTTCTCCTATTAGATTTTGCCTGAGCGTTGCATGAAAAAAAGGAAAACAAAGTAAAAACTGTTAGACCTATTATTTGTGGAAGGGACCAAATGACCAGTTATCTCCCGAATAATTTTCTCGGAATACTGTACAGTATGCTGTATGTTGTTTGGAGAATGATAACCATATATATATCTCTCTCTCTCTCTCTCTCTCTCTCTCTCTCTCTAGCTGGCTGGAGGTGTCATTTTGGGTTTAGCTTTGTGGCTTCGCTCAGACGCTCAGATCGGCAACCTGCTGATGGTTCAGTTTGAAGGCAGCCATGCTCCAGGAACTTTCTACATCAGTAAGTCTTAAGGGCTTGCAAGGCATACAAATGTAGCCTAAACTACAATACATTTAATTAACAAAGGGCTTTAGGTGGAACATTTATTGTTAATATATGGAAAATGTTAAAAAACAAGAAACAATTCTGCGACGATGTTCATTTTACACTGGTGGCAGATCGCACGTCAAGTACGCTAGCCGTGGAGCATTCATCTCTGTGCTTTCTTGCATTGGTTTAGTAAATATAATGTGCAAATATATGTACTGACAATCAGATCATTATAAACATGCACGACCACTGTATATGATCACACAAAGTTCGCTAATCCAATAAGATTTTCATTTATACGCTCTGTGGCAGTTTGTATTTTAACCGATGCCAGATCGCGCACTGCTCCAGGAGGACTACATGTTGAAAAATAGCCCATGTTCTGCTTATATTATGGCCATACACTGCAAAATAGATCAGCAATATTGTATTCAGTATTGTTTGTAAGTAGTAATCACGCGGAAGAAATAGGACTGAGCGAAAAAATATGTTTGGTGCGCCGTTGCGCGCGCATACCGCGTCTGGTGTAAAATGGGTTAAATAAATCACATGTGTGGGAGCACTTTAAATTATGGGACGATAAGAAAAATGGTCAGTGCAAAATTTATGGTAAGAGGTTGGTATACCATGGAGACACGATACATTTGATTAATCATTTGAAATATGTAAGCATACAGTCAAGCCGGAAAGTCTGCACACCCCTTTCACCTTCTCCACGTTTCATTACATTACAGACTTATTCTACA
>JAOUQW010052846.1:0-15337 GCA_028565825.1 Olivaichthys viedmensis
TTCTTGTGCTGATGTTGCTTCCAGAGGCAGTTTGGAACTTTGTAGTGATTGATGCAACAGAGGACAGGCCATTTTTACGTGCTACGCGTTTCAGCACTCGGCGGCCGCGCTCTGTGAGTTTGTGTGGTCTACCGCTTTGTGGCTGAGCTGTTGTTGCTGCTAGACGCTTCTATTTCACAATAATAGCACTTACAGGTGACCAGGGCAGATCTAGCAGGGCAGAAATTTCCCCAACTGACTTCCCTAAATTTCCCCAACTGCAAAAGTGGCATCCTATGACAGTGCCACATTTAAAGTCACTGAGCTCTTCAGTCCGACCCATTCTACTGCCAATGTTTGTCAACGGAGATTGTATGGCTATTTGCTTGATTTTATACATCTGTTAGCAATGGGTGTGGCTGAAACACCTGAACTCAATAAATAGGAGGCGTGTCCACATACTTTTGGCCATATAGTGTATCTCTAATTCTCTTAAACCTAGTCGAAATGATATTTTCAGATATCTGAATTAGAAATCATCTGAATTACGTGACGCATTTTAAACCAGCTCTTCTAAACTCTAGCCTGCAGAATGTTGGTAGGCCAGAATGGTGCTGGCTGTTATTGAAAATGGCCACAATCTTGAAATAAATCTCATCAATATGGAATTTGTGGAGAACGGCTCAAGAAATTTATGAAGAATTGCAAATCTACTGTCTTCCGATACACACAATGAGTTTAAAAATAATCTAGAAGAGCTTAAAGCGGTTTAGATGTCTGACATCGCCACACCACAGCAATCAAGTGTGATTCAAGCATGGCGTGAAAAATTGTTAAGTAAATCTGCATTATGTATAGTCAGAATGATCATTCAAGATATCTGAAATACAATAGCCGTCTAGTTAATAATATGTTCAAGATATCCATCATTTCTTTGGAGGTATCTTAAAAGGACTTCAGACTAGTCATAAATCCAATTCGGGATATCTCCACTTCATAACTTACATCCGAGATATCTACAATTGAATTTGCATGAGTTTCAGAGATCTAAAACTATATTAAAGATATCTTTAATTGGAATTATGACTAATCGGAACTAAATTGTGTCACCGTGTAGACACGGGGAGCAGGACGCAAGTGCAAAGTTGCTGAACAAACATTTATTTAAACAAACATAGAATACACGGACTACAAACACAACAGCGTGACATCAAACGTTAACTGACAAACTGGACAGGAACATGAGGGCTTTAAATACACACACTGATTACACATACGAACAAGACGCAGGTGCGATCAATCACATCAAGGGACAGGGCAATCAAACATAGACAAAGGCGCGTGGCGCTCGTCATCCTAGCAACCGCTACGCACCGCAGTGTTTCACAAATTCTATGAATAAAGTTCCAGTTCCAGCTGATCTTGTGATCGTCTTTTGTTCCGAACGTTGCTTCTGCACAAGCTTTTGTTTTGTATTGAAAGTGCCTTTGGCATCATGAAAACAAGGTGGCAGCGCATCTTCTTTAAAGCCTTGGGGGGGAAACCAACATTTGTCCCTGAGGTGATTGCTTGCTGTGCCATTTTGCATAATGTCTGTCTCACAAACGGCAACATCATGGAGCCAATTGAGGCAGCACTGGGGCCAGATGACAACCATGATGCACCACTACACAAGCAAGACCCTCAATGTGGAGAACAGATGAGGAAACACTTTGCAGCAGTCGTCTCTGCCCCTGACATTAACACACCAGCTCTCAGGGATCACGACTACATCCAGCCATACTGACAAGTTGAATGAACCCTTAGACAAAAAACATTAGTTGTGATTATACAAGTAAATAGTAATGTTATGCTTATAAATGTTTCTACCTTAGTTTATATAATTGTATAGCAATATCTTATGTAATACATTGAACCAGTTTTAATTAGTAATCTGTACATAAGTTAAGTGTTTTATATCTATAAAAAATATCCACCTTAATTTATAAAGTATAGCAGTATATAGTAATAAATTAACCAGCCATCTGTTTTCCACACATAAACACACAGATTCTCCACATTTTAAACAAACCACAGATAATATTTAAATAAATAAATTCATTCATTCATTTTAATTAAAATTTTAATTTTTTTTCAACAATTTTTTCAAGAATATTAATTAAACGAAGTTCCCTCTCCTTTGCTCTCTTGTCCCTGGCCTCACACCTCTCTGCCTCCTTTTCCAAGAAATCCAACACTGAATACCTGTGCTGCCTCTTAGCAGACGCAGGTCAGTGTATGGCTTTCCCTCTGCTTCTTCAGAACAGTCAACAGATGATGAAGCAATTAATTAGGAGGGGTGGCTGAATAGACGGCTTCCCCCAATTTGCTTCATGCATCTGATTAAACCTTTTTCAACTTGCTGCCGTCTCCTCCCCTGTCTCTGTGCCAACCCCTGATAGTGGCTTCTTAAGCTCCTACAAATATTTTCGATAAAGCTAAGAGTAAAACTGCAAATTCACTCTTACAATTCAACTCGATAATGTCTTCCCTGTGTAATCATAATAGTTTCAGATATTTTGAATATTGCTCTTGCACGACATACTAATCCTACACAAGACTAGAGTATAGTAGAGCAAAACACAAACATTTCATCTACAGTATGTGACTAGTTACTTTCAAACATGCACAAAAAAATACAAATACAAACCTTATAGGTTTTCTTCAGGTTCTCCCATTTTTTGCAGCCCTCCCTGGGCTAACTTTGTCTGCCAGCCCCATGTCTTTAGAAGGGCCTGGTCAGGATAATGAAGACAGCCTCAGTATTTGTCCGTTTACTAAAATTTACTTTGACATTTCGACAGCTCCCTCTCTGCAATTTAATATTTGGAAAAAAATATTCTGAGAGATGGTCAGAATGTTGTTAGTTACCTATATTATAACCTGTTGTGACTAAAAAACAACCCAAGCTTATAGCATATGTCCAGTTTATATATCCAATAACTGATTGTACACCTAAAATTAGCTAAATCAGTAAATCAGGGCCTAAGGCATAATTTAGATAAACTTTCTCATTATTAAAACTTAGTAAATGGTATAATCTTATCTGTAACCGTTGGAAGTGGACTTCCGCAAATTCTATACCTGTTCTTCAGTCGTATTAATTTCTAAAGTGTTAGAAATTCTTCTACAGAATTTCTTCTGTTCCTGAAGTGACTTTAAGGCTGCAGTAAATCACACTGCAGGTGATAAATTAATCTATTAGCATCGACTCCGCCCTGAATTTCACACTTTTAGGTAGAAACGCCCCAAATTACATATTCATTAGGGCAAACACGCAAAACAGACAACATGTGTTATTTTACTCACGTGAAAGACACAATCCTCCATAGAACCTGTTAGTAAATTCGAGTATGAAGGGTAAACGGGGAGAGAATAAGAATAGACGTTGTGATGAGCCACAATGTGACCCGCAGTAAGTGTGTAATATACGACGTACACAAAAACACCAGTAAAAGAACCTTAGAATTAAAGGCATTTATAACTTTTATTTTAATGTACAATAATTAAATTAAATTAATTGATTAAGCAGAGCATCACAGCTGTTGCTGTTTGGATATTATTGACTTTGAAGACACGAAATGGACATTAATGTCCAATTTTGTTATAAATGTGTGTCGTGTTTATATATTAAATGTATTTTCACACTTATTTCTCCTCTGAGGCGTCTACTTTTGCCTTTAGCTTGCATCTTCTGTCAGAATTGATTAGCCTGAGTTTTTCACTCACTCACTCACACACTCACTCACTCACTCACTCACTCACTCACACACACACTCACTCACACACTCACACACTCACTCACACACACACACACACACACCAGAAATGTCATTCGAGATCAAAGGATCAAACACAGGAAAGAATTTGAGAAATGAGGGAGCATGACAGGGATATGAATTATGACTGTCACTATCAAGGGATTCTGGGACTGAGGAAGGGAACAACATGTCTCGAGAAATATCTGGATTAAGTCTAGCACCTCGTAAAATTGTTTCACCAGGGTCGAGGAGACAGTGAGTAACGGTATTAGAGACGCTGAAACAGAAACGTGAGACACAGTCTGACAAACAAAGTGAGAGATTCAGGATGCCCCCTCTGGATTAGAGGCGGGAAAAAAAACATCTGCAGGAGTTATAGGAAAAAAGCTTCAAGCGAGGAAAAACAAGGATTTCAACTGATATACTGTATTATGCAAAAGGAGGCTGCCTACAGACTCACCTGCAAATACATTGGGACAAAGGTTCATTATAGTGCCTCATTAAAAGGATGTTACAAAAAATTGAGATCAAACATCCCAAATGGCACCCTGAGCCCCACGGTCCTCCTCTATGTCCACACCTTGGTGATGTCATCAAGGTGTGGAGTCGTAAAAGGGAGCATTATGGACAGTCCTCAAGACTTCACCACATTCAAGGACGTTGCCGTTGTTGTGTTTAGAGGGGAAGGTGAGGATGATTCAAAAGGCCTCGAGTAGACATGGGGGTCAAAGTGGACCCTTGGGAACGAAAATTGTCCACGAGAATGAAACTTGTCCGGGGCGGGTGCCCGGTTTGTTAACCCAAATGGTGATCAGAATTCCTCCTGGTGCAACTGTTGTTTCGCGATGGCTCACCATTCTGTGGTCACATCACGACACTATCATTACTCACTCAAACACTTGTACAGAGGCGTGCTAAGATCGTTGAAACTTTTGTCATTTTCCATTCGGAGATCAATAGGTGTAACGTGCGGTGAGAGACAGGATGCAAGTGTGTATGCTCAGCGTGCAGTTTATTTGGGCAAATCCCAAAATTTCCCAACTGGGGTTAGATAACAAGCAGACAAGGAAACACTTGGACAACAAATAATCGTAAACCAGATACACAGGCGTGTGTCAAAACCAGAAAACACTATGAAAGTAGGAAAATAGACCGAAATAGAACTCAGGGAAAACATGGGAAAACTTTGGAAACCACTGCTCACAATTGAAGGCTAAATGCATGACGAGACTTCTCAAAAGTACAAAATACACAAACTAATCAGGGGGTTACAAGGGACAGGTGCAATTAGGTAAACGAGCCAATGATGGGACAAGGGTGGAGAAAGGACCAATAGTGAAAGTATAAGTTAACACAAAAGCACATGGCGCTGTTGCTTTGGGAACTGCAACGTGAAGCATGACACAACGAAGTTCAGAGTCAGTTCGTTAGTTCCCTTCACCAAAACGGAAACTGCACAAAATCACACCGACAAATACGAATGATGTACACTCTTAGATAAAAAAGATAAATCGAGAGCCCTTAAGGGTTCTTCAGTTGTCCCTCTAGGGGAACCCTTAAAGGTTCTAAGTATAAGTATATTGGTCTTAGACAATCAGAGCTATGCTGGTTTCACCAAAGTAGCACATTAAGAGCTAAATATAGCACTGTGACCCCCTACGGTTTTGCGGACCACATGGGCACAGACAAATGAGGACGGCAAGACTGCAAATGCAGCATTTGGGACAGTTGCAGTGAGAAAAAAGAAAAAAAAAGGGCAAAATCTGTCAGGAAGAAATAAAAATGTCATACAATCAGATTAGTTGTACTCACCATTTTGTACTTGCAACATGCGGATAGAGGCAGGACACAAGTGCATGAGTTTATTAGGGGCATTCCAGAAATCAGAAACACAGTCCAGCCAAAGTAACACTCGGGTAGTCCACAGTCATAATTTAAACAAACAGGCAGGGGTTTTAACCAGAAAACACGAACACCAGGAAACACGGACTAGATCACAGGAAAACAAGGCTTGTAATTGATGTAAACACACAACAAGACATTGCACAGGACATATATACACACAAACTAATCAAGGAGAAATGGACAGGTGAACACAATCAGGGAAACAAACCAATGACGAGGGGCGGAGACAGGACCAAGACCGAAACGAAAACAAAAGCACGTTGTGCTCACCCCCATGGGATCCGCAACGCTAATCAAGAAACGGAAATCGTGACAGTACTGAAGGGGAAAAACCTGTAGGCCAGAAATAACACATACCTAATAGAGCAAACTAAATAAGCCCTTGATTGATCCTGTTGAAAGGAGCAGTTTATATGCAGTCCTACAATCCAGCTGTATTTCCTCCTTTTACTGTTTTTCCCTTCAGTCTTACCTGATATGCTCCAATCAGCGGTGAGTAAGCACAACAGATTTGACATGCAGCTGTGAGAGGATTTGTGCTGGATTAGTGCAATGATGTCAGGTTTAATGCGACGAGGAAACACACTCTCTCCTGAAAACACACGCTTCCACTCAAGAAGAAAACAGCATCAAGAGTCCTCTCTCCCACCTAATGTTCTGCCTCTCTGCCTGTCTGTTTATCTATTATACAGAAAAATGAAAATACTCTGCCCGTATATCCAATAGTTTTAAAGAAAATGGGAAAAAAAGTCCTCTGTCTCATCAGTATGTGGTGTCAGTACATCTTTGCAACATCCAAACATCATAAACCTTTCACATTATTGTGCACATCCAACTAAACAGGTGCTGCGCTGAGACACAATATTAAAAAGAAAAGAAAAGAAGCCTGCACACTAATTCATGCTCGAACGCTGTGCTTCATGTGACATTTTTTCGATCCAACAGTAGAGCTTCGTCAAGTCTGAATTTGTGTGCAGGCTTATTCTTCATTTTTTTATATTAACATCACTAATCATCGCCGAAAAGATTACACTACTCAACAGAACCCAAATATTTATAATGCATCGGCTCAGGCTGCTAACGGATCATATAAAAATTCATTTAGACTCACAGTAAAACCAAGAAACAATATTATATATGTTATACTATTAATGTTATATATATATATCCCCAACTTGATCTCATTACAAAATTTGTATGAATTCGAACAAATGAGAGTGATGTGTTCAAATTTGGTTAGATTTTATACAAATAATGTTGTAATTGAAGGTACTAACACTAGCCCCACCCCTAACCCTAACTTTAACCTTTGTAACTTATTATGGGAATTGTTACAAATTTGCAAGTGAGGCCGTGTTTTAAAGATACCTGGTCACCTTTTTTTTTCTTTCTTCAATATCTTTAGAACTGATTTCTCTTTCCACATTTGACCCGTGAAGACGTAGAAATAAAACACATGACACGCTTGTTTTTAAACTATATTTTATACAAACTATATTTTAATAATATTTTAAAATAATATCACATCATGAAATCGAAATGACCTTTTGCATGTCTATGCACGTTGGTCACTGTTATCGTTTTTTCATAAACGTTAATGGTTAATACAATAAATAAATAAATAAATAAATCTTCTGATTTGATAGCAGAGATGTAAATTTAACACATACTTTAAGAAGGGAAAGAAAATCATCGGACTACACACCATGTCTGGAAGAGTCACATGGTGCTCAGTTTGTTTTTCTTCTGTTCTTTTTATTTCTTTTCATTTTTAACTGCCTTCCTGACGTGCTGTGATTTCCTCGAGTGGACTGGATTCATATAAGGATGCTATTCAGAGGATAAAATTAAATCTGAAGGACCGTTGTTCAATTATTTGAAGATGTTTTTGCCCCCGGACTTCTACAATTAATGGTTTTCTCTGAACGATGGCCCGCTCGACCTGGCGCAGATGAAGGACAAAAATAAGTGAAATGAGGATTTTAATTCTGCTTCTTTTCTTCTGTGTAAGTACTTGCTATATGCAATGTAACCACTTTAATACTTTAATTATTGAACTTTCAGATCAACTTAGATATTGCAATTTCCCTTACAGAATTAATATCTATCTATTTGTTGTAGAATTAATACGTCACAAAAATGTTATTTCTAGGTGTTGCACGTGGGCACACAGGGACCTTAATGCAGGTAAAACTTTCAGATAAAATTGTATTTCTACATTGTTAAGGCTGAGGCTGATTTCTCTTTACCAAGTCCTGTAAACAATATAAACAACATTCTAGCAGTTTCCCCTTTCATTTAATAACCCAATAATTTTATACGTGCACTGTTGTATGGCATTTAATATGATATATCGCTAAGCTAAGCAATCAAAACCATAAGCCTAGGGCTACTAGCTAACTAACGTTAACTATTAGGAAGCATCACTAGCATTACCTTTAGTTGCTCGCCAGCTAACACCCTCATATGTGCTTGAAGAGCCGATGTTTATTTAAAAATGCTAAGGATGATAAATCTTTCAAATTTGTTCAGGATCGTACTGCTAAGAAATATGCCTCATGCTAACTTCTCTGTTACGCTACTAGTGTTTGCTAGTCTGTTTCATGGGGAGTGGGAAAAAGGACATTGGGAGTGGCTTTCTGACTGGAAGTTCTGATTTACTTTGAAACGTGAAATTTTATCTTAAATTAGTATATCACCAACATCCTACAACAATATTAGCTAATAAGCTAGCTGCTAATGTCTAACCCCAAACAAAAGTAGATAGCTAATGTTAGAAAATGTCCAAAAACAAAGCTGGCTAGCTAATGTTGGAGAAAATTGACGCCAACAAATTGATCCCCCCATATCTACAGTTTGTCAGTTACTCATTTAGGGCATAATCAAGTCAACTGGGATATTTTTTATTTATTTATTTATTTATTTATTTATTTTTCATTGAAATTAAGCCAGACTATGATAGCATATACTATGATATACTGAGAACTGTATCAATAAAGTATCTATCTATCTATCTATCTATCTATCAGTTTTCAATAAAGAAGTATCTATCTATCAATTTTAGTATGAGTAAATATTTATCTATTTAGAATCTTTTCAGCTAAAACATTTAGCATCTGTTCACTGAATGTAACATAAAATTGCATTAAAGTGCATTGCATAGAAAATAAAATTGCACGATCTGAGACAACAGACAAAAATAAAATGAGCTTTGGCAATGATTTTGATATGATTTAATGTCTGCTTTTATTATAAAAACAATAAAAACCTCCTTGTGCTAAATGTTTCAGGTATGAAAATCGATTAGTCACAGTTTCGTTTCTCCATCAGAGAAATACAACACACACACACACACACGTCATGGAAAAGCGAGCATGTCCCAGCAGGGTTGAGCGAGTCTGTGGGAATTCTGAATCCCAAAGGAATCGTTATTCGCCATGTTAAATATCCAGAAATTGGAAAAACAGATTATGCCATAAAGCGGCGTGAGAAATGACTGTACAGTCCACAAGTGTGCTGTATATTACACACTGTAGGGTCCAAAAGTCTGAGTCCACGACAAATAACTGCTTTTATTTCATCAGTTAAAATTTTATGCCAAATTATATTTCTCAAACAAGACTCCATCATTCTTCACTATCAGTCCAGTAAAATCTGGTCTGATTGCCTGAGAGCAGTAGGGAAGATAACACATGACACATAAAGGAGTGTAATAACTGTGTGAATATCAAGTCTTTGTCGTAAAGCGACAACAATAATTAACACTGTAATGAAATAATGAAATAAAGATTTCTTGGTAGTTGACTCTGGCCCTGATTTACTAAGATCATAAATAAAGAGGCTAAATTGTGTGTGCAATCTGATAAGTTGTGTGTGCATTTAGTGCCGTATTGCAGGTGATTTACAAAGAATAATTGCGTAAATGATGTTATGTGACAATATGTGTCAATATTTAAATGAGGTTTTTCTGTGTGCTAATTGTTTTTGATAGCTGTGCCGAATACAGATTTCAAAGATACTCCCGGAGGAGTCAAACTGAAATTGAAATTAAGCACACATCTGTGTAATTACACATCAAGTATAACGCTGATTAAAGGCGGTGAGACGCATTGAAAAACTGTTTAAAAAAACTATATGAATGCACAATAAAAGAGTTGTAGATACTTTGGGTGACTGCTGGCAAAATAATGAATTGTATCAAGAAAGTGAAATTAGTAACGTTAGGCTCCAAACTGAGTTCCAATCTCTCTAGCTGTTTGCTTGCCAAAAATGAAGTTGAGCTAATGCTACATCCCCTTTTGGCTTAGAGTTGTCATACATAATTCATTTGCCATTATTTCCACCAGTTCTGACTGTCCAGCCTGTGGGAATGAACAACCCAGAGGTGACAGTGGCAAGGAAAAAACTCCCTGAGATGACATAAGGAAGAAACCTTGAGAGGAACGAGACAGGGAACAGATCCTCCTCTGGGTGACACCGAAAGTCCTCTTCATTTAGACAATATCACATGCTAATTCATTAAAAGAAAACTTGTGCAGGTTACAGATATGCTAACTTTACAAGATGAGGCTATTTTAGGGGTTTTTCAGAGATGTGGCTGCACGTTGCCCACTGGAGCTCTTTGAGCGCACCGCTGCCTATCAGGTGAGGCTCAGCTCGCAGCCCAACAACTCCCGGCCCAGGCACAGCTAGAATATGCCACCTGAAGCGGGCGATTCTGCAGTGGGTCACTCCTCAGAGGAACATCGCCGGCGCTTCCGGTCCCTCACGCTCAGGGCGGTGTACTGGCCCTTCGTCTTTGTGCAGCGGCTCCATAACGCCTGCTGCAGATGGCTCCTGGTGGAGGAGCAGGACGCCAAGGAAGTTGTGGAGCTGGTGGTCTTGGAGCAGTTTGTCGCCTGACTCCCGGTCCCCATGGCTGAATGGGCGCAGTGTCACCGACCGGCGTCCCTGGACGAGGGCCTCCAACTGACGGCGGACCACCTGGCGGCACCGCGGACCCGGAGGCCTCTTTCTCCCTCCCCTGTCCCTCCCTCTGTTCCCCTCCCCTCTGCTCCTCTCTCCCCACAGATGAGACCGCTCCCGAGCACAGGCGCTGCGGAGAGACCCTGGCAGGTGTGCTGGCACTGCGGGGAGCCAGGGCATTTTCAGGTACAGTGCACCATAATGGAGGTGGACACACTGATCCGGATCCCCGGAGTGTCGCAGGCCTCCCCCCGATCAGGCGGGAACGTACCGAGTACCTGTGAGCATTCAGGGGGATACACACCAGGCTCTGGTGGATTCCAGTTGTAGAACCACCAACGTCTGGTTCAAGGCGAGGCATTGGATCACATAAGTCGGGTACGGGTGAGGGGTGTGCATGGGGATATCCACGATTATCCGCTGGTCCCAATCACCATTCAATTTAAGGGCCAAACGCATAGTGTAGAGGCGGCGGTTAGCCCGCGCCTCACCCATCCCCTCATATTAGGGACTGATTGGCCAGGCTTTAGGGGTCTGTTAGCGGTCATGATGGGGGTTGGGTCCTGTGTAGAGGTACGGAGGTGTGGGGTTTGTGCGGCACTTACGGGTGACCCCGTGCCAGGGCCGGCCATGACTGCTCCGCGTCCCAGCGACTCGGCAGGTCAGGGGCTTAACCCCCTTCCCGCCATGGGGTTTCCCCCTGGAGCAGTCGTGGGACGACACCCTCCGGCATGCATTCAACCAGGTCAGGGTCATCGATGAGCATATCCTCCAGCTGGGCGCCTTATCTCCTCCATACTTCTCTGTAATTAGAGACAGGCTATACCGAGTGACGCAGGACACTCAAACACACGAAGACGTTACCCAGTTGTTGGTGCCCAAAAGCCGCAGGGAAATGCTTTTCCAATGCTGCTCATTATAGCCCAATGGCCGGACATTTGGAACAGGATAAGACACTAAACTGCCTAATGGCCAACTTTTACTGGCCGGGCATTCGTGGTGATGTTTGCAGGTGGTGTGCATCATGCCACGAGTGTCAGTTAGTGAATCCCCCGGCCACCCCAAAAGTGCCGTTGTGCCCCCTTCCGCTGATCGAGGCCCCCTTCGAAATAATTGGGATAGACCTCGTCGGGCCATTAGAGCGAAGTTCATGCGGCTACCGCTTTGTATTAGTCCTGGTGGTATATGCAACGCAGTACCCGGAAGCAGTGCCGCTCCGCAGAATGTCCACACATAATGTTGCAGAGGTACTGATTAGAGTTATCTCCCACGTCGGAATCTCGAAAGAGATTCTGACTGACCAAGGCACTACGTTCATGTCACGAACACTGCGCGAACTATACGAGCTACTGGGGGTTAAACCAATTCGCACCAGCGTTTACCACCCGCAAACGGACGGCCTGGTTGAGCGGTGTAACCGAACCCTAAAAAACATGATCCATAAGTTTGTTCACGATGACGCTAGAGGGTGGGATAAGTGGCTCGAGCTCTTGTTATTCGCTGTCCGAGAGGTCCTGCAAGCAAATTCTCCCCATTTTAATTACTATATGGGTAAAAGCCCTGGAGCGTCCTCGACGTCATCTGTGAAAATTGGGAGGAGGGACCTTCTACCGCGAAAAATGAAATTCGGTACATTCTTGACCTGAGGGCAAAACTCCACACTTTGGGGCAGTTAACCCAGGAGAACTTAAGCTTAAGCTTGGCTCAAGAACGGCAGGTCCGGATGCATGACAGGGGCACGCGCCTCAGGGAATTCACACCAGGAGATCGCGTCCTCATTTTACTGCCCACATCAAGCTCTAAATTACTCGCCAAGTGGCAAAGGCCCTTCGAGGTCACACGGTGGGTTGGAGACGTCAACTATGAGGCTCGCCGATTAGATAGGGGTGATGCACTCCAAATTTACCACCTCAACCTCCTGAAACTATAGAGGGAGGCGGCCCCGGTTGCTCTGGTGATAATTGTACCTGAGAGGAATGAGCTGGGACCAGAGTTGCCCGAGAAAAGGGCTGCTCCAGCGTCTCCGCTCCCATGTGCAGAACACCTCTCAGTGTCGCAGAGAGCAGAGGTGGTCCGACTACAAGCGGACTTTTGCGATGTATTTTTGCCCTTACCTGGTCGCACGAATCTCATAGAACACCACATTCAGACTCCTCCAGGGGTCGTAACGTGCAGCCGCCCCTATCGCCTTCCCAAACACAAGAATAAGGTGGTTCGGGGGGAGCTCGAGGCCATGCTTGATATGGGCGTAATCGAGGAGTCCCACAGCGACTGGAACAGCCCCATTGTTTTGGTCCGGTTCTGTATTGATGTTAGAAAGGTCAACGCGGTGTCTAAGTTTAACGTGTATCCAATGCCGCGCATTGATGAGTGCTTGATCAGTTAGGCGTGGCTCGCTTTTACTTGACACTGAATTTGACCAAGGGATATTGGCAGATCCCCTTAACGCTATTGTCCCACGAAAAAACAGCCTTCTCCACTCCCTTTGACTTACACCAGTTTGTCACACTTCCGTTCTGATTATTTGGGGCGCCGGCCACGTTTCAGCGGCTCATGGACTGCATCCTCCACCCACACGAGGCCTATGCTGCTGCCTATTTGGATGACATCATAATCTATAATAATGACTGTCAGCGGCATCTTCAGCACCAGCTCCTGACCGTGCTGAGGCGGGCCGGCCTCACAGCAAATCCGAAGAAGTGTGCAATTGGACGGGTGGAGGTACGGTATCTGGGCTACCACTTGGGCCATGGGCAGGTGCGTCCCCAAATTGACAAGATCGCAGAAATTGTGACTTGCCGGAGGCCTAAGACCAAAAAGAAGGTGAGGCAATTCTTGGGGCTGGTGGGCTATTATCGCAGGTTTGTGCTTGACTATTCGGAGGTCAGCGGGGGTGTGGTCAAGTGTCGGTGGCTGATGTAGAGCACAGTCACAGCGAGGTAATAGGTGATCGCGTGAGTACTCTCACATCTGGATGATTTTGTTTAGGTTTTTTTTTTGAGCTCATCACGCTGAAAAGCGCCCCTGAAAACGGTTGAAACAAAAAAATAAAAGCTCTGCTCCTGAAACAGGTATGTCGTCTGTCTCTTCCTCCACTGCCCGCCGTCAAAGTCATTACAGTCATTTACCATGTTCTGTAATTTGTAGCACAATCTATCAAATCATCACTTTCACTTTTCTTCTTCTAAAAAAAAGCACAATGATGTAAGAAACACAATGCGAAAGGAAAAGTAAAAAATGTGCCTTTCGGACCATTCTGGTGCAATCTCCACCTCAGGTACTTGTCATGTTCAGCTGAGGGTGAAACTCTTTCAGCGGTGTGTGTAGCAAAGGCTCGGGCTCTTTAAACCGCTCTCTGATCACACAGACATTGGCAAGCGTTTGATCTTCAAACCCACCAAACTTCTAATGTAACGCTGCTTTCTCTGTTCCTGTGCTCCTTCTTGTTCTTTTTTTCTTTCTGATCTCACACTAACCTGTATATAGACACTAATTATGTACAAATATTTATCATGAAGTCTGAATATACATATGTTAAGTAAAAAAAAGTTATTTCCAGGTGAAGGGGTGAAAATCAGAGAACTTATACATTGTTTTGATAAACTACTGATTTATATAAATGTACTGTTGCTGCAGTGTTATATTTATATATATTTAAATATCATATTTATATTTACTTTAATATCACATCATATCACTCCAGCTGTAGAGAAAGTCTTGTAAGGACATGTAAAATAGTTATACCATTATGATTACGTCAAGTGAAAATACATAATTTTCTCTGATTTACATTTTTTTTATTTTTAAAAACCCATTATTTAAAAGTTATAGTGTTTACTCACCTCTTTTAGAGTTTACTCACGTTTTTTTCGAATTTACTCACTTTTTTTAGAGTTTATCCACCTTTTAAGTTTACTCACCTTTTTAAAATTTAGTCACATAAAAATTTATTTATAGAGATTATCCATTTTTTTTTAGAATCCAAACACCTTTAATAGTTCACTCTCCTTTTTTAGAGTTAAGTCACTGTTTTAGAGCTTGCTCGTCCTTTATAAAGAATTTAGTTTAACCTTTTTAGTTTATCTACCTTCTTAGAGTTGAGCCAGTTTGTTAGCGTTTATTCACCTATTTTTTTTTTTAGTTTAGTCACTTTTTTAGAGTTTATTCACATTTTGTAGAGTTTAGTCACTTTTTTGTTAGAGTTTATATACTTTTTTTTTTTTTTAGAATTTACCTACATTTCTTTAGAATTCTCCAACATCTTTTGCCACTACATTCTAGATCACGGTGTTATACTGATATATATTGGTGATCTACTGATATATCACGATGTTAATCTGATATATCACGGTGGTATACTGATATATCACTTTGTTGTACTGACATATCAAGGTGCTGTACTGACATATCACAGTGTTATACTGACATATCATGGTGTTATATTGATATATCACGATGTTATACTGACATCATGGTGTTACACTGATATATATTGGTGTTATTCTGATATATCACGGTGTTGTACTGATATATCTCCACAGTACTGAGACAGTGCTGGTTAAAGTAGTAAATTATCTATTATTGGCCTACGACCAGGGTTGTGTCTTCTTCCTTGTATTACTCGATCTCAGTGCAGCTTTTGATACCATAGATCACAATATTCTTCTAGATAGACTAGAAAATGTTGT
>JAOUQW010052878.1:0-15330 GCA_028565825.1 Olivaichthys viedmensis
TGGTTATTTATAATAAATATATATATATAAACTAGCTGTCATTTTATTAATTGGTTATTTATAATAAATATATATATCTAATAGACTTTATGTTTTTAAGCTGAATGTACTGTAATAAAGGAAACATGAATTTGTCATGGGTTGAGTCTCAAATGGCTCCCTCTTCCGCGTGTATGCGCCCTACGCGCGGTATAAAGGAGTGGCGTGTGCGCCCTACGTGGCGCCCTACAAGCACACTTCAAGCACACTACAGCGCCATTTGGCATTCGGCCTATTGGGCGTGTCCTCCGTCGGCACCCGCGGTTGGTGATAGCGGCTGTGGAGAAGAAGGACTTGATGGAGTGGATCTCTACAGCGAGCTCAGGTGGGATTAAAGAGCCGCTCGCTCGCACGAAGAGGCGGACACTTTCACACCCGGGCCCGCGAAGCCGCTCAATGAGTTTGGGCGGGTAAAAAGAAGAAAGAAGAAAAGAAAAATGGCGTTTAGCTAGCTGGCTGGCTAATGAGTCCAAGCGCTAGTTAAACGCTAACCTTTTAGCTTAGCATCATTATGTACTGCTGATAATATCAACGCGTTACAACTTGGTGCTTTTGATACGGTCCCCTTTTCTTTTATGCTTTTAAACAACAACAACAACAACAATAAACAACAACAAACAACAACAACTAACAAGTTATAACCTCTTTAATACCTTAGAAAAAAGAGAAAAAAGAAGAAAAATCTCAATTGACTCCCTACTGGAGTGCACTACGTAGGGCGTAGGGCATAGGGTATAGGGCATAGGGCATAGGGTATAGGGCATAGGAGCGTGTAGTTCATGCCATAAGTAGGGCATAGGGCATAGGGTATAGGGCATAGGGTATAGGGCATCTAGTGTGTTTTCCAGGGAGCCATTTGGGATTGAGCCAGGATGAGGTTTTTTTTTGGTGTGTGCTGTGACTTGTGGCCATGTCTTTGCTTTGTCTCCGTCATTCACACTTGTTCCTTTTCCAGCAGAAAATGAGTGATATCCGTCACGCCCTGCTGCGACGCGACCCGCTGAGCGCAGCCAAAGAAGTGCTCTACCACCTGGACATAGCGTTAGGGAGTACGCTTCAGAATGCCCCTGGCCTGGACAAGAACACCGTGGACCTGGTGGAGGAGTTCATTTTCCACGTGCCTAAAGACAGGAAAGGGCAGTGGAAGGTGAGGAGAGGGAGCCGTTAAACACACGAGCAAACCGGCGGCTGGCGAGTCCGGGCCGGGTCCGGTCCGGGTCCGGCTCCCAGGTGTGAGGGTGCCGCTGACGTCCGCGTTAGAACGCGGTTTGGCTCATCGTGTCCGTTTCCCGAATGGAAAGGTTTAGCAGCCTAGAAGCCCTCCTCTTCCTCTGCCGTTTAGATTTCTACAGTCGAGTGCAAAAGTTTGCACCCCCCCCCCCCCAGGACAAAAACGAAGACAAAGAAATTGAATTTATAGCATTTAGTGTGTCGGGTTTCATCAGGAAGATGTGCGCTCGTTATGCCATCATCACGTGTAACACAAATGGTCAAACAGCGTGCGTTTAAGATATTACTAGTGCGGGAGGGGGGAAAAATCAGTTCAAAAGTAAAAAAAAAACCAAATCTTTTGCACTTACGATAGCGTTCAAAAGGTAAAACGGTCATTAATCTATTCACTAAACTTCTACAATGTAGTAGATCTAATATAATTTAATATAAACCAGTCACTAAAAGCTCTTCTTTTTTTTTTTTTGAGGTTTCGTTTGGGATTTAAGGCATTTTGGGGGGAAAAAATGTAAACGTCATTAAAAAAAAGTGAAATGATGAAAATGTAATGATAAAGGACAAATGCCGCTACATGGATAATTCCAGTGTGTTATTCAAGTCTCCACTTCAAGATTTGATCACCAGCTTTCCAAAACAAGAGGCGTTCTGGGTATTAATGTTTTATATTAACGTCACTCTCGATGCTGTGAAACCTTCATCGTCATTTTGGCGTCCTCATAAAAATATTTCATTTCTTTTGTTGATTTTGGCTCACACCAGTGGTCACAATTTATTAGCATGCCTACAGAAAACGTATCTGTTACCACTGAGACCAAAATACTCGCACGACACAGTAATACCAAAAAGTAGACCAATATTGCGATAACGATTAACAAAGCATAACGTAAGGTTTATGCACTTGCCCCCTCGGGTGGGCAACGCAGGAACAATACAGAGTGCATGTGACTGACTGACGGTACTATATGAATACTAAGCACAGTAAATGCATTACAGATATTACATATGGAAGTGTGACTGTATAATGTAAAGGCAGATATAGTAGTGTTGTAGCTCGTAGTAGGCATGTTATTACATGTTTAAAAAAAACAAAAACCAAAGCATGCTCTCAAGTAACCATGTTATTGCACAATAGAGAGAATTCGAGAAGAGAGTCTCTTATTAGTGGAAATGTACTGTACAGTCCACAGGAAGAGAACGCCAGGCCACACACTTGATGCCAAGCATTTGGTGTACAAACTCTAATCTTAGTGGGTTTTTTTCTGCATTATAAGCGTCTGTGTTATAGAATGTTCGCAGCTTCTCACGCTTGACGCAGTTTTTTATTTTATTGCAATATTAGTGTAAAATTCTAAATATTGGCAATGATGAATAACACATCATGAATCATATAAGGGCAGTGGTGGCTCAGTGGTTAGGGCTCTGGGTTCTGGGCTACAATCCTGACAGGATCTGAATGAGCAAAGCACTCCCTTTGCCATGTTTTGCGGTTTTTGATTTGCCTACTTTGCTTCTTTCAGAGGATGAGCTGTGTTCAGGAGCTGCAGCTGCTCGAGATTATGTGCAGCTACTTCCAGGAGCAGAGCAAAGACGCCGTTAGGCAGGTGATCTTCTCAGCCCTTTTCAGCCTGCAGGGCAACAAGGCCGACGAGAGCCGCATGGCCACGCTGAGCAAACTGGTGTCCATGGCCATCGCCGTGTGCCGCGTGCCCATCTTGGAGTGTGCCGCCACTTGGCTACAGGTGGGTCAAGCAGAAGATCATCACTGCTGTATTTGCGCCAACAGTACCGTAGCTTTACCACTACTGTGCTGTAGTTTGGCACCTCAAGTAAATGTGTAAGTTATAATAAGTAATATGTAGTCATAAAAAAAAGTAAGTAATGTTACAATCATATAAGAGATTATCACTTTACTGGACCCAAGCAGGAAATGGATTTGTTACAGCAGCCTGGAGTAAAATGAGGACGAGATGAAACTGAATCACTGACACACAAACATGAGTGAAGTACCCAGAACAGTGTGAATCAACATGTCTCCAAGTATTTTAGTCCACTTAAATAGGAAGTAGGGAATACCATTTACGCAGAAATATGGAATAAGGCTGTATATAGCCTAAAATGGGCATGTAAGAAAAATGCTTTGCTCAAGTCACAACCCTGGCAGAACTGCTGACTAATCCAGATGTGAGCCCTGCAGCTGGAAATCCGAATCTCTCTGGGAGATTTGAAAAAAAAAAAACCAATTCATCGTAGTCTCAGTGTGAATAAAAAGGTAGCAGTCTCCCCGTCTTTGAGTTACATGTAGACTTCATAAGCATACTTTATTAACTCCACATTTCCTTACTAAGACCTAGCTAGGACAATAATAGAAAATGTGGTATTTATTTATTGTGGTATTGTGATTTGGTTTTAAAGGAATGTTGTTCCAGGAACAATAAAGGGATGATGATGATCCAATAACGGGCCCGAAAACGTTCACCTGGTTATGCGTCATTCAATGTCCTCCTCTTTGAGCTGTGAGCAGATCGTTATCGTGCACTGAAAACTGTGAGTGTGTGCAAACTGCAGTGTTTAATTACGCGGTGTTGTGCGCAGCGCACCCACTCCGCGTGGTGTGTACGGCTGGCGCTGGTGTTGGTGGACGATTACTGCACGCTGGTGCCTGGCTCCATCACCACTCTGCAGAACGTGTGCTCTGCCAGCCCTCGCTTCTGCTGCCAGCTCATCACGGCCGTCACGGCCCTGTACGACTTCTCCTCAGGTACGGCAGTGTCGCCTACAAAATGACATTCATGTTTTCTAGGATACTGAGAACGCAATACACGTCACAATATATGCTCTGGATTTTAAATATGTGTATGAGAACACGGGAGCATTTGTGTTTTGAATACTTTGTGTATGCTCAAAAAGCTCCTTTCCAGGAGAGAACACAGCTGTTAAATGTCTAGAGAGCAATTCAAATTATTATTATTTTATTCTCCAACATTGGGATGAAATACACATCATAATAATATATTATCATGCGGGTTACGCCTACTTTGGTCCACACGTGACAATTATTGTAACTTCTAGTTAAAATATATGTTATACATCAACTTGTGCACGTATTTAAAGATTAATTTGAGCAGCAGGACGGTTTGGACCATTTATAACAGACCCTAATTATCTCTATATACTAATTCAGTAAAGGGAGGGAATCACTTTCTCACCTAACAAAGCCATTTGAACTAGTTTTCTCACTAATGACAGATCCCTTAACTTCCCCACTCCTCGTTTCTGCCTTTTCAATCCAGAAAAGTAACTGAACATGGGCACAAACTGTAGAAAATAAAAACAAACACCTTTTTTCATGTGTTTTTAGATGAGCTAACTCCGCCCCCTGCCCTGTTGGAGATGGTGGTTGGTTGGATTACAGATGACCCCAGACTGCTCCTGCTCACCTTCATTAACACTCCCCTCACCTCCAGCTTACCAATGGGCTGTTTGGAGGTTACACCTCTCATGGGCCTCCTCCGCTGGTGCGTGAAGGCGCCACTGGCCTCTCAGAGAGCCCGAAAGTCGGTACTAACCAACGGTCAAGTGGAACTGGATAAAGGGACGGGATGTGAAGAGCTGTACTCCAAACTGCACCTGAGTGTTCTTCAGGTCTTCCTCATGTTACAGGTACAAATCCACTACAAGATTTAATACACTTTTAATAGCATCTCATTTATTTATTTATTTATTTATTTTCCCCTCAAACATTTCAGGAAGTATCTTAATAAATGTTTTTCGGCTTTACAGGTCCACCTCACAGAACAGAATCTGTTCGGGCGGCTGGCTGTGCTGCAGGTGGAGTCCGTGGCCGCCCTTGTTGAGGAAGTGAGCGGTTTGGGGGAGGAGCTTAACCCGCTCCACGCCGGCAATCAAATCCAGCTGGCTCTGGATAGGTTGGCCCAAGCCCTGCAGGTTGCCATGGCAACGGGAGCCTTGCTGTGCACAAGAGGTGGGCGGGAAGGACTTTTGCAGAGGTTTTGCTGTTCAGTGGCATTCGCAGTAGTAATGGTCTATCTAAATGTTAATGTTTTTGTTGTTTTTTCTTCAGAGGACCTGCGAACTCTTTGCTCAAGGCTGCCTCACAACAAGTAAGTTTAAAAAAGAAACCAAAACAAAACATGCCATCTGGATAATTAATAACCCAATATCCGGATAATGAGCTATCCAGTGCATTTCCACACGTTCTCGTCGTCTACGTTCTGTACGCGTTGTGATTGGCATCCTCGCAATATGCGAATAACCAAGTTTAGATAGATGGGTAGAGTGTGGGAAGCCGTCAACATGGCAGGAGAGGGATTTTCCTCCGCCCGAGAGAGAGGTCGTCTGCTAGGATGCAACTTAAATGACCGTGTAAATGCTTCTACAGTGAACCACTCACTCTATGCATGAAAAATGTATTTATATGCCCCAGGGAAGAGAAGTTGGTTTTTATTTTTTCCCAGCATGATGGTGATGTGTATGTTTTGGGCGGGTACTTCCTCGATAATGCCAGCCTGATGCGAACGCACTGTACAGATTAAGTTTACACCTACCTAAGATCACAACGCGAGCCAGACTTCTTCTAGGTCTAGCTGGTCTGATCGCATTACGATTCGCAATGCGTGTCGTGCACCTTGGCACACACCATCTACAAGATAATCATGCTATTGTATGCTGTGCTAATGCCTAATTCATTAAACCAATGATGAACTTGCCCTGTGAGTTGTTCTATAGCTGTCAAGGATTATAAAATCTCTCCATCTATGTGAATTCTAAATCCTCCCCCCTGTTTCCAGTCTGTTACAGCTGGTCATGTCGGGTCCTGTGGTTCAGCACGGCGCGCCCTTCCAGCCGAGCCGGTTTCCCTACATCCACCCAGCTCGACCTTCTCCACTCTCACCCCACACTACCCACCCTGCACTATCTCCGCTCCCCACACACCGCCCACTTACACAACACACGACACGTTCGACCCTCTCTCCACACACCTTCCATCCCGCCAACATGGCCTTTCAGTACCGGCCCATTCGCTAAAGTGTGCTTTCTTTTAAGTTTGGTCAGATTACGTTATGGGTTAAAAATGGTAGGGCTCATTTCAACAATTTCCTAAAAACATAAACGAGGTAATGTTCCAGCTTGTAACATGGTAGATCTTCAAATGGGGACAATATAAATTTCAACCATTTTTTTTTTTTTTTTTTTTTATAATGTAAAAAGCAAAATGAGCTTCTTCTTTTCTTTCTTTGTTATTGCTAGGCGTTCAGATTCCCGACGCAGTCTTTAAGATTGTGAACGAACTGTAAACTAATTCGTCCCAAGAGTCAGTTAATGTAAATATACCCCATTTTCTCAAATGGCTGTGATTGGTTAAAGCTTCAGGATGATTCAATGAGACAAGATGAACAACATTAATTCTTTTTTATTTTTTGTATGTGCTACAAAAAGTAGCAAGATGAGATTAAGGTTACTTAAATAATATCTCATTGGACGATCGCAGCACGAGCAGTTTTTAGACTTCAGTCCTTGATGCATGTATGTTTCAACTCAGTGTCAGCAAGCTGAGTAATTAGTCTAGTCCTAAAACCAAAAATCCCTGCGGAATTAAGTCTCCCACAGCCACACACCCGGTTGAGAATGCAAAATAAATACATTAATAAAAATGAAATGGCTGTGGATCAAGACATGAGCTCTTAATAGCAGGGTATTTGATCACATGTGAATTTATTTGAGGAAATAAAAATCAGAATGAACCACGTAAATGCTGGTTCACAGTTAACTGAGAATGGGAAGAATTGCTGAAGTAGCACACAGATGTTTAGCAAAGTAAAGCTCTGTGGAAGAATACATTTATTTATTTATTTTTTCCTTCCTTACCGTATAGCTCCCACCAAACAAACTGATTGGTATTAGGTATAAGGATTGGACCAAACCTGGCTCTAAAATTCTCCAAGCTTATCAATAGGAATATTAGGGATGCGAGCCGTGGCGTTCGTGAGAAGTAAATTGACAAATTTGTACTTCAGTTCTCGCACTTTGAGCTTTTATGTGCCCACTGCTGCGTGTGTGTACGTGTTGATTGTGTTCAGAGTGAAGTAGACCACAGCAGAAACGATCAGGTTAGATTAAATAGTAAGAAGACTTTCTTCATGAAGTACAAAAACCCAAACATTCATGTCCAGTGTAGTAAGAGACTTTTTATAATTTTTTTTACTGGATTTGTTCTGGTCAGAATAAAAAAATTTCTGCTTAACCAAGCACTGCATTAATAAAAAATCCTGTTTTTTAATTTATTTTGTTGCCCCATTTACATGATGTGCTTTAATTGGCACGTGCATCGCGGTTTCTTCAGTTTATTAGAAAGGCAGTCATTCAACAATAGATATGCAGTACATTCAGATTGCATAAACTGACATTAGATTGGAACGACGTGTGGTATTTCTTCAACATTCATACTATTTAACGTTCCAGTTGTCATTCGGCACTTCCTGAATCGTCTGAAAGGCTCCGATATTCATCACTGACGTTTATGAGAAGAGGATTTCTCAAGAATCTTAAAAAAAAAAAAATCCCCAGCAACAACTACCCGACTTCATATACCATAAACTGAACCGCACAGCTAGAAACAAACCCATGAATACCCTTTCCTCAACCCAGTCACTTAAATGAGAAAAACAACCTTTAAAGTCCTGATAAAACGCTCCCCTAAAGTCCCAAACTGATTAAAATACTACAGTAAAACAACATTATTTAGCAGTGCAAAGATCTATTTTGGAAATTATTCTATATTTTAGTCTGGATTTCAACGTTTTGCCGCACTACTTCATTTAATATGTATACTTATTTTTCTAGTAAGTTAGATTTTTCTTATAACTTTTTATCACTATAAACCATGACCCTCAGCTTGTGCTTTGGACCTGATCAGGCATGTGGAAAGGTTTTCTGTTAGTACCGTCAAGCATATAACATCATTCATTACTATACTAGGTCTATCACTTTTGTGAGGGACACATGACCCCAAGCGTTTCCCTTAGAGTTTTAGAAATCCGTACAATTACACAGGCAACAAGGACAGAAAACATGATCATTGATTTAAGGTGGAACCAAGAACATACAACCCAACCGTGTTGACCTACACGTTTGTAAAACCCTCATGTATACTATGTGTGGGTGTTTGGAGACCTCATCTTGTATTCATTTAAGGCCAGGAAGATTAGAGACTGGATTTAAAATGTGATCAACAGCTTATCTGGAGGAAAAAAATAATCCACACCCAAGAGTCCCGACATATCCAGTAACGCTAATACTTTAACTCAGAAAGAGGAATCCTACATTCTCACAGTTCTTTGATATTTCAGGAGAACATAAGAGATGCAGGACAAGCGGAGCCACTCAGCTGAAGAAGAGTTCCTCACAAATCCGCCGCGTGTCATCAGGTGACACGACCTCGTGACCGATTGTTCGGGGGTCTGTGTAGATCTCGTAATCGTTCCCTCCCTGATCGAGAAAGAAAGAATAAATCGATACAAACTTGAAGGTATGGCGGTTTCCTATGATGGGGAAATCTGAAATAGTTATACCGCTAACATTGTCATACTGCTATAGATAATAACGGCCCTTGAAATGTTATCAGCCTACTTTTTAACCCTTTAATGGTCTGCTCAACCATCTTTAAAAAAAAAAAACTTTTAAAATTTCCTTTATTTATTAAATTAAGATTAAAAAATATATATACACTTTACACAACAAATAATTTTTCATAACTTTTAATAATTGTTGGTATTTTTTTATACTTTAAAATATTATTATAATAGTATCATTTGCTAATTTTTATTTTATCAGGTTTTACACAGTTCATATATAAGAAACATGTAGGAAAAAAATGTCATTTTATTTCGGTTTAAATAAATAACCATTACCAACAATAGACATATGGACCATATCGTATAAGCTCATAATAATAATAATAAATGAATAAAAATTATTTCCATAAAGTACTAAGAAATTCAAAGAATTCATTTTTCCATTGCTTTGTTTTTCTTGGCGAGAGCGTTAAAGGGTTAAAGAACAAACGTTAGGCAAAAAAATAGTTTTTATAAACTACTAAAGGAAGTGAAGTGCTCTTACTGAGTCCTCTTTAACGTGCATTTTAGGAGTTTTTCCCAAACCAAATAATTCAATGCCTGCAGTATGTCTTTTATGTCCTTTTTTAAATACGTAATCAGATACTGCGATATACCCAAAACCCTGATATTGGGTTGTACGGTTATCATACCATAACATTTTCCTACTATTCCACCCCTATATGGAAAGATGTGACTCACTGGTTTGGTTTTATCACCAAAGAAATAGATAGTTTGGTAGATGTCCTTCTCTACGATGCCCAGACAGTACCGCTTATCCCAACCTTCTGGAAATACGTCAAAGCTGATCTGCCCTCCTATAGCGTACACACAAACACAAAAATATTAAATTATTATTTTATTTATAGCTTCCTGGAACGTGTCAAAAATCAAGCCACATAAATGTACAACACGGTGTCAACAACACACAAAACACAGCTCACCAATGGAAAAAGCCAGTCCTTTGGCAGCAAATTTCTCTTTCAGAACGGCCACAAATTTCTCTCGGATCTTTTCTGTCTGCAGGGAGACATTTTAGGAAGACAGCGTGTGAAATCTAATGAGGACACATCTCATAGTAGTAGTCATGTGCGTGTACTAAAGAAATTACCTTGTCAAGCTCGAAGAATTCGATTCGCTCTTGCTGGCTGCAGCTTCGGCCAATAGGAGAGACGTTGAGCATTCCGTTACGAAACTCAATAAACGTGCCCCTAGGATGTACAAGTCAGATTTTGGCTGTGTTTGAACATTTGTACACTATGCAGCAAAAAAAAAAAAAAAAAGGTGCATGAAAATTATTATTATTATTATTTTTTAAATTAAGTTAACAAACACGTACAGACTGAAGCAACATAAGTTAATACGGAATATCTTTTCCGTTAGATAAAAAAAGAAATAATTGTGAAGTGTTTGGGGTAAACTTGCAGACAGCTTTTTACACTCGGACGTGCCGATGTTGTTCCGCTCGGTTTTAACGGCCTCCCAGTTGGTCAGCATTGGAAAACTTTTATCCAGGTCATTTGTGGTTAATGTGAGACCAGATGTTCTCAAAGCGGTTTCAATTGAAAATACTACATTTCATGCACTTTAAAAAATTATTAATTTTTTTTTTTTTTTTAAAGCTTGGCCCAATTTGTATACTGCACCAGTATATACACTTTATACTATATACTATTCAGAGATGTTCACAAGTCACTTTAAGCCCAAGTCTAGTCTCAAGTCTCTGAGCTGCAAGTCCGAGTCAAATCTCAAGTCTTTAGTCCTGAGCTTTAGTTGGGACTCGAATAATTAGCTGTAGCCATTAAACCAATCTCGTCGCCATAACGGAGAGTATATTTTGCTCGTCGGCGCGTAGCTTCACTATACTGCCCCCTGTTGTTTACGCAGGTATTGCACCAGACCGTGGTAATTATTTGGGACGTCCATAATCGCATGTGCAGAATGAGCGCAGGATATGTACAGCGGCCATCTTGCGTATACGTCCGCGTAGTTAACAGCGAGGACAACCCCCGGCCTAACGCTGTACTCCGTAGTGGCCTGTTTAATGTCAGAACGTATACACACTATATGTAACAAAACAAAACAAAAAATCATTTCACCCTCTCCGCTCGCACATTTGCTACTGTTGAGGAATATATATCATGGGCGATATATGATTAACAATCGGGATCAAGAAACTATTGCATGATTCGAAACAACTTTTTAATTACTTATTGTGAACGCCTCTAATCTTTTAAATCCCTTAAACGTCTCGGACACATCTTGAACACATCACTATATGTAGGCGATTTAATTAAATAGCCAGATGCCTAAGATCACTGTGTAAAATATAGTGTGCCACGTGTAGATTTAGAGCGTCATGCGCAGCGTAGAAGCCTGCCGAAACAAAACCGAAGGCTGGAACACCGGACAAAACAACTTGCTCGCTATCAGGAACCTGGGATAAAATGTTTGAGGCTAAAGGCAGCCAGATGGTGTTACAGAAAACAAAGCGATCGTCAAGAAATGATGCGCAGCCCTGAGCTTCAACCTTCTTACGGTTGAAAAGTATACACATGTGTGCGTGTGTAAAATTGTTCTGCATTCTGAATCCAGACCCAACGTATGCCTGTTCTCCTGCGAGAGACTCTCATCCGTTGAATAAAGATTTGAAGCACAGTCTGTTTGATTGATTAAAATCTAGTGTTTTTCTCCTACAACCGAACCAGTGTGGAGAAGACGACGAGCGTGAGGACGCAGGAAATTTCTCACACACGACCACGTGGCGGTTGTTGTATGCAGGAACTATAGGACATTCCATAACTACAACCACTTAGTTAGTGATTTATGCCAGCAATACAGCTATAAAGCCAACATTAATTAGGGTGAAGGACCTTGTTGCAAATTCCACTAACCTTTTCTTGGGCAGTTTAATCCTGGCCATGTAATCTAAGCAGAAGTTGATAAAATCCTGTAAAATCTCCTCCCCTAGATAGGCTTGAATACTCTGATTAATGAAACACAAACAGTATTAGCAACAAACAGGAAAAGTATGTATGAGCACATTGGATTTGTTAAGATGATGGGTTTCGTTACTACCTGCACAGAATGTAGCTGCCCGAATCTGTAGGCAACCAAACCGTTCTCAGCAAAGACATAGTCCACTCGATCAATTACTGTCACGACCAACAGGAGAAAAGAAACTGCATCAGGCACCGAGCACAAACGCGCCAATGTTAAACTCTCGTATCACGACAACTGCCGAACCTTTTATCACGATAATGTGTTGTAAAATAACTGTTTGCCTACACTCAAGGGCAAAACTCTGCATTCTCCATGGTTTTTGAATGGGGGGAAAAAACGTAAATGTACGTCTAAACCTACAATTTACCTACAAAAAATACCAAGAAGTTAAAAATAAAATGTGGGTGTATCCTGCAACAAGACAACAATCCTAAACTCCAGGCAAAATCGACAGGAAAATAGTTTGAAAGACCTGATTTGAAGGAGGTTGTGGATGACATATTGTGGTTATAACAGGGGGGTTCGTAAGGGAAACGCAAACCTTTGCACTCCACTGTATCCCTGTCACGTTGGGAAGCATCGTAAATGAATTGTTCAGCCGAAAATGAAATGTGCACAATCCCCCCTTACTTTAAATGGATTTCATCACCCAACATATGTTTGGTGTCTGAAGTTTGCTTTTTTTTTTTTTTTACACTGGAGCCACGAGGCTAATGTAGCAAATAATGAGAGCTTGTATAGCTACCAGTTTAGCATCATCACCTAAATCATCCCACACTTCATCGGTTGGCTCAATAACACCATTTGTACATGTACAGTTTTATAAAATAGCTGAATATGTCAGTATTAAAACCACATAAGCAGGTTTGAGGCGAGTGTAGAAGTTCAGAATGCATCTACATTATGAAATGGGATTAAATGAAAATAAAAATGGTGTGAACTGTGAACGTGTCCTACCATCTTCCCCCAGCTGCTCTTTGATCTTGTTCAAGTCTGAGCCTCCGACGACTCCGACTCGTACCCGCTGTCTTAGTTTGCTCAAGAACTCGTGCATGTGTGGAGTGGCTTTCTAAAACACACACACACACACACACACACACACACACACACACACACACACACACTGTTCATGACATTCCTCCTAGAAAAGAATACCAACTGGGCTGGCCGATGACGATATAATATCAATATCGTAATAAATTACGCCTGGTATCGCCGAATCATGATATATACTGTGCATCGTAAAATTCTCTTATTTATTTTATTTTTTGGTGATGATGTCTTCAAACATTGCGATACAAATTTTTTTTTCTTATACCACAACGGCCGTTGAATTCACAATTTTGATTGGTCAAAAAGGTGTTCATTAACTTTTCTAAACAACACGGCTCTGACAAATAGTGCAGGCTGCAAGGCAATGCACAGGCATATATATTCATGCGCTCGCTCTAATACGTTATTGTTTCTATAGTAACAACTCATTCACAGGCGGACGCTTCACATCATTTAATGTAGCCTAACAATGAACAGATTACTCGATCGTTGCGTTGGTGTTCATTTCTCTTTTTAGTATTCGGAAGCGTCGTCTTTTTTAAGACCCAAAAATTGTGCGTGGGACTGTTTTTTAAAATCCCACTCCCGCCAGCTCCCGAAGGAAATTTGACCAATCGCGCCCGATCCTGCAGTTATTTCTGTTTGTAACCACCCGCAATATTTACTAATATTAATTCAAATTCAAACTTCGTGAAAGACTGCCACAGAGAGTAGGCGTGAAAATCTCACTGCATTAACAAACTTTGTGATCCTACACAGTGGCACTGCATGTTTATAATAAACTGATGGTCAGTACAGATATTTGCACGTTAGATTTACTAAACCCGTGAATGAAAACACAGAGATGAATGCACCACGGACCCGTGTACTTGACGTACTACAAGCAGCGTCTGGTGTAAAATGAAAAGCGCCGTGGGGTTGTTGCGGCGTGCCGCGCGTGCAGCATCGGTTCTGCCGTAAAATGGGCTTAAGCCACAAACCCGAGGTACCCGATTTGTGTCCATTGTAGTTTAAGACCTTTAATGGAAATGTACCATGTCTCTTTGTCCCGCGAGCTTCATATCTGACCGCCTGCATAAGAGTAAAAACCGCAGTAATGAACATACTTAAAATGATGGTTAATTCTAAAACAGAAGTATTATTGTCTTTAAGGGTGGTTTAAAGAATGAATATTCGGGTACTCGTTAGGAAACGCCAACGAGCATTCAAAGCCTGTAAAATGCTGTTCAGGCCAGGTCGTGGACGTTCCACAACATTAAATGTAACTATAAACGGATAAATAAAATAAAAAATACAAGGTGTTGTTCTTTAACAAAGAAAAATGTATAATCATTGATAAGTTGCTATGGTCAAGGTTTATGTAAAGGAGAACGTTAATTAAATATTTGTCCACAGAGACTCCACTGTCATCTTTTACGCTTTCCTGTGTGGCGAGAGTCTTCAAAAGACTGAACAATAGAGAGCGGTGAATGTCGGTCGACTGTTTATAGCTGTTATAATGTAAATGACAACAGGCACCAACTTGGCTCGTGGACGTACCACAACGTTAAAGGCGACTATAAACGGATAAATAAAAAAATGCAAGGTGTTGTTGTTTCACAAAGAAAAATGTGTAATCATTGATAAGTTTATTTGGTAGAAGCAGAATAAAGCACGCCGGCGTTTCACACCGTCCTGTCGTTGATTATATTCCGAACTTGCTTACATATATCGTGTAAATCATTGTGAAGATGTCTTCGATGAAAAAAGAAATGAAAAGGGGAAAAAAAAAGAAAAGAAAAAATGTAAAGGTTTTAACAAACTAACAAAAATACTCAAACAAATTAAGTGCCTTCATGTTCAGTATTCTTCACACGTGAAAGGGGGTGTGATCACTGACACTGAGCAAAGAAGAGCCATTAAAGCAGGTCACGACAAGCTCCTCTGACCAGACACTTGAAAACAATCCGCTGTGTTAATGCACTCGACCTTCACTCGACCGCACCCTCGGGTCACTCGAACGCGCCCTCGGGCCACTCGAACGCGCCCTCGGGTCACTCGAACGCGCCCTCGGGTCACTCGAACGCGCCCTCGGGTCACTTGACCACACCCTCGGCACCCTCGGGTCACTTGACCGCACCCTCGGGTCACTCGAACGCACCCTCGGGGTCACTTGGTCACTTGAACGCACCTCGGGGTCACCTGAACGCACCTCGGGGTCACTTGAACGCACCTCGGGGTCACCTGAACGCACCCTCGGGGTCACTTGAACGCACCCTCGGGGTCACGTGAACGCACCTCGGGGTCACTTGAACGCACCTCGGGGTCACTCGAACGCGCCTTCGGGTCACTCGAACGCCATTAAAGCAGGTCACGACAAGCTCCTCTGACCAGA
>JAOUQW010052962.1:0-15323 GCA_028565825.1 Olivaichthys viedmensis
AACAAGTATGTTTTTAAATCTAGATTTAAAAACACCTATAGAGCTATAGAGCGTTCCTAACGTTCTCTGGAGCACTATTCCAGAGAACCAACGGAGTGGTTGGTTAAGGGGTGAAAAGCTAGAGACGGCCCTGCTCCTAACACACCGAGTTAATTTTTGTCTTCTAATGACTAACTCCTGATATTGACTCAGATAATACAGTGCCCTATGCGTTGTGGCCCTGATGTACTTAAGATTTTCTTGTGTAGGAAAACGCCTTTCAAATGAGCAAAAACACACGTCTTGTACGTTTTGCCTTAATAAATATGCCATTTAGGTCATTTCTACTCAAAAGTGCAAAATATAGGGCGGTGTCAATGCAGTGTGATTTGAAAAAGCCTGAAAGTCACTTCAGTAACGACGATTGCAAAAGCAAATTAATACGACCGTCTGTTTATCAAACTTTCTTATGACTTATTATTACCAGGGTAAAGTTGGTTTTATATTCGAGAGCCTACAGTATATATGACGAAAGTCTGAGAAAAGGTTTTCATTATATAGCTTATAAACAGAATGCACATTCATGTCTACACTCTTTTATTTCGTGTTCATATGGTATTTTTTTAGCTGTGTTTTTGACACGTCTCACCACAATTGGCGCTATAATGTTTGAGGAATGTAATGGTTTATCTATAGCAAGTGGATGCATGGAACACACAAATGGTTGGATGGATGGATTTAAACACTAAAGCATTGTCACATGACATGCTTAGTTTCTTAAACACATTCAAAACCCCTCCTAACACGGACACAGAATACACATATGCACTACGTTAACAATGTTTTCCTGAAACCGCTACCTCCCTCAAACACACACACAGAGCCCCTTTGTCAACTTTCTGCATCAGAATGTTTTTGTTCTCTTACATGGGGCTTTAATCTAGCCGTCCACCAAAAGCCATTTAAACATCTTACATAAATTATGCTCTCAGTATTAAAATCAAAGACCAGCGCCACATTCCCAGAACTGCACGGAGAAACTTTTTGATTGACAGAAAAAGAAAAGGGATAGGACTAACAGCATTTGAGGGATTTGAGGTCGATTTGGAAGAATTTGGGGGTCGATTTGAGTGGCAAAAGCTTACTTCAAGATTGACACCTGTCATCCATATGGCCACGCCCCTGTGTTCATCAAGATACTTGTGTACAGAACAACCACTTTTTAATATAATATGCATATTTTTTATATCTAAATAACACCAACGATTTACTGCACTCGCCTTACTGAACACCTACGGCCGAGAGAGTTTCTCCCATTATAGATACAGAGCTGTCAATCATGTATAAACGGAAATATTTAACAGCTTCCTTTATTCTGATTGTTTCTCTTTGATTACAACATTGCTGTAAGAAGCAGAACAATGTCCATATTTGAACATGGACAGGCTTCAGTTTATATTAATTTAGAAATATTCAGAAATATTCGCCCCAAAAACATGCCGGTAGGTGGAGTTAACTTTAAATTAACTCCTGGTTGTGAATGAGTGTGTGTGTGTAGTCCCTGTGATGGACTGGCATCCAGCATGTATTCCTGCCTTGCACCCTGGGATTGGCTCCGGATACACCCTGACCAGGATAAAGTGGTTACTGAAGACGGATGAATGAACGAACGTGTGATACAAATATGTTTGTAAATATAACAGAGGTATGAACATTAGTCGTCTTTGCATGTTGAGGGAACATATGGTTGAAGCAGCATAGGGCCATGGGAACCCCATCCAGTCTAATAAAACTGCCACGTTGCCAAGTGCACTACTCCAACATGGCCTAAGAAGTCAACGCTCTGAATGCTCGTGCGCTATAGAGACCTGTTCAGCTCAAACAGGAGGTGGGGTGAGAATGATGTCCTTCACGAAAGCACTCTCAAGGTGCTTTAACCGATAACGGTATACAGAGAAATACATTATACAAGGGAATACATTAATCGGAAATCAAAGTGACAGAACAAAGAAAGGTTATGGCAAAAAAAGATGGAGAGAAGTGGAGTACAGAAGAGCGAGAGAGTGAGAAAAGGTGAAACAAGAGCTAAAGAGGCATGGAGATAAAGAGCGAAGACGATTAAAGAGATGGGTGAAGAAATTCAAAGGCAGGTACACGATGATGACAAGGTCATGCGTATGTAGATATGCACGTTATCACAGATGAATAGCGCGCATTTAAATCCTAGCAGACACTTCTAACAGGTGTTTTATTCACAGGAAGTAGCACACTTTTCATTCCTATTGGGCATTTTGTTCCTAGCAGGCACTTCGGTCCTAACAGGTAGTCTATTTCGAACAAGTATTTTATTCCTACACTCTCAGAAAAAAAGGTATGGAACTGTACCTTTTCTTGTCAGTGGGGTGGTACCCTTAAGGGAACATCTTTTGTACCTTTAGTATGTATCTTTTACTTGGAAATGTGAATATAGTGTACCTTTAAACATAATTACACCTTAAGGACCACTGTTGTACCTTTAATTTGCTTCTAGAGTAAAACTTCTCGTGGGCCCAACGTCCAAGTCCGGGTGGCGACCCGGAGGCCAGGGAGCGGAGCGATGACTCCCTCTGCTGGGGTAGTCGGCAGGGCGTCGTCGTCGTCCCCAACGCCCGGGGGGCGGAACGACCTCTGTGCCGGGCCCCCGGCGGTGCGGGGATGGCCCTGGCGTAGATAACTGGCAGTGCTTCCCCCGAGATGGTGAGCCGCTGGAGGAGCTCAGCGAACTGGTCCACCGCGGCGTTGGAGACTCGGGGATGCCTTCTGCGGCGTCAGGGAATCTGGCCTCGCCTCCTGCGGTGTCAGGGAACTCGGCCACTCCTCCTGCGGTGGCAGGGAACTTGGTCACGCCTCCTACGGCATCAGGGAATTCGGCCACACCTCCTGCGGCGCCAGGGAATCATGGGAAGACAACGGGGAACAAAAGTGTCAACAATGAGTGCGTGGTCGCGCATGTGGCGGCCGTCGCCATGGTACATAATTATTTTAAAATATTGTCTTTGTTCTGAACCATTGTAAACTAAAGGAGTGGCCAATAGGACTCGGTTATTAGCACATTTTCTTATATTCAGCCCCTTAACCAACCTTACAGACCATTGGAAGTCTGTATTTGTTAATTAGGGCCTAATGTCCTTTTCCGTTCTGATACAGAACCAAGCTAATCACTCGAGGTGCTAGTTATGAACAGTCTGTGTGATTATAATATTTGTTTTGTCTGTATATCTAGCATGAGTTTTCACCATCAGATATTAATATACTACCACACTGTGCCATACACTGTGTAGTGCAGAGGTTCTCAGTCTGAGTGCTGGGGCTCCTGTGTGCTGCACATTTACCTGAAAAACACAAAAATATGCAACTTACTTAAAACAGGGTAGTAATCGAGCCCTTCATGAGTTCAGTCAGGTGTGTTAGAGCAGGAAAACACACAAATATGCAGAACTGAGATTAACAGTCGGGTTCGGTCTCATAATTCAGTGAACCTGTGAATTTGTACACCTTTATCACCATCTACTGGCCAGAAGGTGTCAACAATCACACAAATTTTAAATGAAGGTTCTATATAAATAATAATAATAATAATAACAATAATGGTTATTATTATTATTATTATTATTACTATCATTATTATTATTATTTAACAATAATAATAATAATAATAATAATGATAATGATAATACTAATCTATTGTTATTATATATTATTCACAAATAAATAAATAATAATAATAATAAACAGCAACAACAACAATAATGATTAATACTTGTTAATGATAATAATTAATAATCTATTATTGTTATTGTTATTATTTTATTTGTATAGCGCTTTTCATATATACATATGTTCTCATAGTGCTTTTAATTCTTAGTTATTACTTTAATAATATGTTTAATAATCAGTTGAATAATCATCTTCAATCAGTTTAATAATAAATTGTTATTGATTTATCTTTACCTATTTAGTATAATGTTCATATATTGTTCCTTAAGTGTAAAATGTTAAAACATCTTTATCTTTTTTTTAAGCAGCAGAAAAAAAGACAACTAAACCACCAGTCAATTTGCATTTTTTTTTTGGAAACGACTGTACTGTTCGACACACACATGAAGATTATTATTATCGTAGTAATTCAATAAAAGCCGAATTAGACATATATCTTAAGAAATAAAGTGTCGTGAATAATAGGCATTCTACTATGACTGAAAATCTGCTAAATAGTACTATTGTCCTTTGCGTTTTCGGGGGTATCACCATTCTCATTATTATTATAATATACTGTGATGTACTGAAAACTGTGATATTAGGTTGAGCGATTATCATAATGTGGATTGGTCATACTGATGACAGAGACAGCTGAGTTCAGGCTTCAAGACAGAATCATGATAGTTAGGCGTGATGATAGGCGTCAGTATTGACTGACTGTTCTTTGTGCCCTACCACTTTCCCATGCACTGCACCGTTCAAACCTGTAATCCAATGATCAGTAACCTTTAAACTGCTCAAAAACTGGTCTGAAAATAATATTCAGCAGTGTACTATGATCCCGATGATGGGTTACGGAATAAAAGCCTTGCACATATAGATATCCCTTTTAGTGTGTGACACAATGGAGTACAAGCAAATAAATATCATCAAATTAGCTATAATCAGTGTTTAACTGAACATTTCCAAAAGGCTGCACGGTGCCAGTAAACATGGTTCACTTTAATTTTGTTATTTTGGTCATTTTTCTTACAGGTATAGATACTTGTGAAAAAGATGCCTGCATCAGTATGCTAATCTCCTAAAAGCTTTATAAAACGGTAATAAAAAGGATGCCTTATTGACATTTTTTCTATTATAAATTGCAATTTATGTCTCTCCAAGTATTAAAGCTGTTACCGTATTTTCTGGACTATAAGGCGCACCGGAGTATAAGACCAACCCCCTAAATTCTGTCTGCTTAAAAATACAAAATCAGTATACGCATCGCTTCATTGTATAATTCGCATTAATATACCAGGCATTTTAATTTCCGCAATATTTAATAAAGAAGTAGCAGCGAATGTGTAGGGCACGACTCACAATTACAAGCGTGATATTTATTAAAGCGCATGATTTCACTTCATTTATTGAAGTTTGGTGATTTCCGCTGCCATGACAACTGATGAGGTGATTATTGAAGCGCCTGATTTTACCTCCTGTATTGGTGGGTTTTAATGCTTGTGTTAATGTGTTATAAAAGTAAGCAGAGGACAACATTAGGCTAATGCAAAAATTATAACTTATACATGCTTCACTGTGTTAGTAGCAGCCCCTGATAAAGGACCAATAAGTGTGCAGAAATGAAGAATCACCTTCAGATCGAATATGTGTCATGTGCTGCAGTCTTCACTCATCTCTTGCTTGGGTTTGTTTGTGCCAATTTTCTTAGGATTTTAAAGTTAACAATATAACATGATCATGCCACTAAACCTGTCAGACTTGAAACCAACTGCTTATCTGTTTTTCTTGCCAAATTCCATTTAAGATCATAATCAACTTTAGCATTCAAAAGGGGACATTATAGCAAAGTTCGACTGTCTATCGATAGGCAATACTCAATATTCAACAGTGAAATGGTAACGTTTACACTAAAGTAAAGAATATTCTTTAAAAATGATAAAGAATGATTAAGAATCGCACTGTTAATTCAGTATTATCAGTATTATCGTCTCACGGGAAACTTTACCTGGGGAACATTGGCCATCCAGGAATGTTGCACTGAAACCCCCATGATAAACGGCCAGCACCATCAGGGAGGAGTTTGGCTCTGAAAAAGGGGAAACAAGACTGTTTTAGTGTTTTGCAGAACATTACAGTGTTGTGAGCACACAGGCATTGACATGAACAGCCTCCACGTTCTACTAAACATTCTCACAGTTTCAGCAGCTGCCAACACAGGTATGTTCTCAGTCATTTAATAGTTATTTCATCGAGATGAACAGGTTAGTGGACTTTTCTTAATTTACCGTGTTTGTGTGAGTTTCAGAGTCTTTAACCTTGGTGCTGCAAGTAACTCCATACAGAATTAAACCCTAAATGTTTGTGGAATATTCAATTTATATTCAACGCATATAGTATATGTTTAATGTGTAACTTATTACATCATAAAATACTATTTATTTGGTGAAAGAATACAAAAATATGAAATACTTTTTCAAAATAACTTCAAAAATAACCAACAGTTAATAAGTTATAGAATTTATATATTTTATATAATTAAAATATTCCACTGCCCCCTTAATTTAAGTGAACTTTGCAACATAACTCTTAGGCCTTCTTTATTAGGCACACTCTTAGAAAAAAGGGTTCCTTAAAGGTTCTTTGGATAGTTAAGTGTTCTTCACTTTCTGAAGGGGTTCTACTTGGAACCCTCTATAATAGAGAAAGTCTCTGTTGTAGGGTTCTACCTTTAAGAGTTTCCCCAGAGGGAAAAACCGAAGATCCCTTAAAGGTTCCAGATTTAATCCTTTTTTCTAAGAGTTCATGTGCCAATAATAATCTTTTAATCTGGCAAATGATTTTCAGTTAATTGTGGCACCAACAAAATGGTCAAAGACCCATGCAGTGAAAGGTTCTTTTGGGAATCTAAAAATCTATAATACATCATCCCAGATTTAACACACGTTTGCTGAAGACCTACTCAGCGTTCTTGACTTAGAAGTACGTATCACTTACGTTACACTGTCCACTTGCAATACAAGGGTGTAAAAGGGAGTGTTTCTTTCATCTAGCAGCAAGAAGAGTTTAGCTAAAGTGATCCCCCTTGGCGATTTGTACAGTTCGTTTCCCTTGGAACTACAGTATGCCCAGAATCATATCAGCTTGCTAACTAGTTGGTGTGCTAAATAAGAGGCTGGCTAACTATCTAGGAAGCTAATTAGGTAGCTGTCTTTTGCAGATGTAGTCGGCTTACATAAACTTGAACACAAAAAATAAACAGCTTCATCTGCAATTTTAGCTATTGTGTCAGATTTCAGTGCCTTCTGGGTAAATTCTGCTCCTGGAATGGCCCTTAGGATCATGGGGAAATTGCAAGGGACAGTTGATAAGTGCATGTCAAAAACAATACTAGAACGCAGTCCTGATTTCTGGTTCTCACAGGTTCCCACTCCCTGTGCTCGGTGGCGACATTCATCATAGGAGAGACGCCGTTTCCTGAGTTCACTGTCCTGGAGATGCTGGATGATATTATTGTCTCATACTACGATTCAGAAATGCAAAAGACAGTCATGAGAGTAGACAGGATGATAAATGATGAAGAACAAGAATTTTCTAAAATGGTGTTTGGAGCACTGCACCAAGAAATGCAGACACGAGCAATTTTTCTTAAGCAGCATTTTAATCTCTCTAATGGTAGGTGATACTTCATATTATTGTATAAGATCCATTTAATGCGTTCCCATCCAGATAGAAGCCTTTTTTTTGTTTATTTTAACTTGCCAAATTATGAAACACAAATATAGCCTGCGAAATGTAACATCTTGTAATTATTTTTTCCACATGCTACTGTAACATAGTCTCTTTTCTTAGGTGTCCAAGTGGAACAAAGACTGGATTGTTGTGAATTGCTGAGCAATAACGTGCCGGGCCAAATGAACATGATTGATGCTTTCAATGGCTTGAGTGGATTCACGATGGACTTTAATATAAACCAACATTCTCTGCACACTGAAATAAAATGGCCAATAGACTTTGACAATTTGAAGTTTGAATATCACAAGGCACTTTACCGACACTTTCTGCAACCTGTATGCACTTCAGCTTTACAAATATTACTTAAGGATTTGAGGAATTATGCACTGAAGAAAGGTAAATTCACTCACAGGAATTCTGTGTTTGTCTAATCTGTATTTTTGCCCCCATCCAACTTCACATATTACAAAGAAGTTGGAATATATTAGCCTGGTTATCCATAAAATGGGATATGATTTTAAAAAGTCTTTTTTCATATGCGGTTGGGACATTGGTTCACCTGGATTATTGCCCCAAAAGCATTTATTTAAGACAAGACTTTCTGAAAGACTTTCCAATTTCTTCTCCTGAAAACTGTAGTTTATCCATTTCATTATTCTGGCTCTATCATGTCTCATATACTTTTATCTTTTAGTCACATTTAACATTATACTACTGCTTTTTCTAAAGTATCATCGGCTGGTTGCACCAACATGGTCTTTTGTGTGGTCGTGAGTCAGTTGTAACTTTCTTGGTGTAAATTTAAGGCTCTTGCATTAACTGGTCGTAAACCCCATTTTTGGCAAGACCAGGTGTAAAAGTTCACTTTTATCCAGGAGCAGGTCAAATTCTAGACCATTTCTATGACAATCACTTTAAAAATTAGTTAGTTCACTGCAATCGTGTGTCCGGTCTACCATATGTACACTGAGCAGGAGTTAGGCAAAAACAATGCTATCATTATGACACATATAGGCTGCAGTCCATTCTGAAGTGATGAAGCCTACACAGGACACTTCGAAGGAGTCATTTGTAGGGTCACTCTAAACTGAAGTGTAGAAAAGCATTAACTTCAAAGGGGCCCTTCAAAACGATCGTTTTCGAAGGGAACAACCGATGGACACCTTGCTCCCGAGATTCTTTGTGCTATTTTTATGCTAAATGAATTTACCGGCGAGTTCAAGTTCAAGTACAAAACATTCCATTTAGTAAGAGTAAACTGTAACGAAAAAGGATAAAACTGCTGATAGTAGAGATGCGGCAAGTAAGGGTTTTTGTTAAAGGTTTCATGTTTTTACCGCTACCTCATGTAACTCATGCATGTAACATGTAGCTCGTGCATTTGTATTTATTTGCGTCTGTAAATTGACAAAATCAGACTAAAGTGAACAGCAACTCCTGAATGTGCCAGTGTGGGTAAGTTTTCGCTGCTTAGTCCATTTGTTCATTATTAAATTGCGATACTTGTTCTTGTTTACATAAGTGTTTGCATAAGTGATACTTATGTGCGACAATAAAACACCGGCTTCGGCTTTAAAAAATGACGTTGAAGTTCCAAATGGCCGTTACTTTCCACCCCGACAGAGAGGGACCCTTCAGAGTTCTCACTGTGAAGGGTGTAGCCTTCGAAAGGAATAGGCCATAGTCATGATTACTTCAGAATGGGCCGCAGCCATAGAGTCTTTCTAGAGGCTTCCTGACTAACATCGTAAGCAGCACCGGTCTCTGATTATCTCTGGACTGTGGCCTACTGGTGTCAGTCTGAAACCCCTTAGAAGAGACCTGAGTCGTAATTAATAGCCATCAATTTTAAGCAAGGAATTTTTAAAGCCTAACAAAACTTGTTATCACAGGGAAAATAATATAATTGTATTTGGATTAAGCTGTTCTTGGTGATTTAGTAAATGCTGTAGTAGAATGTTAGATTTCACTAAAACATTGAGAGTAAAACACTGTAGACTGCCAGTCATGGCAGTTAACGAACCATTCAACCATGCCGCTTTCAAATTGCTTCAGTTATAATCAGGTTTTGTTTTTCTTCTCTACCTGCTGAACCTAGTAAAGCCCAGAGTGAGACTCATGAAGACATTCCACGCGCACTCTGGAGGGGCTCGTTTGAGCTGCCTGGCCACTGGTTTTTACCCGCGACACATTAACGTGACGCTACTGAAGGACGGCCAGGGCGTGCCCGAGCACCTTGTCACTGTGGGGGATCTTTTGCCTAACGCAGATGGAACTTACCAGATAAGGGAGAGTGTGGAGATCAGTGAGGAAGAGCTTCAACAGAAACACAACTACACCTGCATGGCTACACACCTCAGCAAGGACAACAAGATGGATGTCTACTGGGGTACGACAACATCGCTCATCGCATACACCAAGTATCAGGTTTATTAACTACACCTACTGACTCTAACCTATATGTTGCTCTGCACAATTTGTCAGCCCCCCCTCTACCCAACCATCAATGGAAATGTTACAAGACTATTCATGCATGGATTTTATAGCGTTATTCGAAGAATCTTTAGCTAAGATAGATAGCTAGTAAAGTTAGCTAGCCAATATTCTCTGCAAACATTATCTAGCTAGTTTAGTCAAAGTTCAGTAAAGGAAGTAGGGCGTCTCAGTCGTATAGGAAAAGGTCACTGTTGTAGCCAGACTGAATTCACGAGTGTAATTTACAAGGTCACGGTATATTATGGACTCAGATGGTAAGACTTTTACATTTTCAAACTAAACATGTCTACATAAAACACAAAATAGCTTTGATTCTGTCCCAAATCCTAAAGTTAAAGACCTTTACCAAAAATTAGTGCGAGTCTATAGGGGGACACTTACTTTTGGGGCATATGTGCCGCTGAAGCAATGGCTTCAATAGTGCGCACTGTCGCCTGTCTACAGGTCTAATAGCTTCAGTGACTGAGCTCCTTCTTTTCTTACAGAAATTCTGCTCACAGATCACAATCCCAGTCCAAACACTACAGCCACAGTCTTCTGTGTGCTATTTGTGTGTGTGATTGCACCAAATGCTGCCTTTTTTATATGGAAAAGAAGACGCGTAGGTAAGAACGTTAACAGCCTTTAAGGAAGAATCAAATAAAAACCCAGGCAAATGAAAAGCAATGATGAAAATGGTAATATTATAGAACTACCGTGAAAAGTACATCCTGATGCTATAAAATGTAACAACTGGGTTTTGCCTGTTTATCTTTGCTTTATCTTCTAGTTTCCCGGGCATCCTCCCAGAGTGACTATGCTGCTGCCATGAGTGAGTGTTGCACTTGTATTTGCCAATGTAAATTACATGAAACCATGAATTGTCAACTATAAATAAGAGTGGATAGTAGTGAATAGTAGTCATTACTAGGGGCACGCACGCACACACACACACACACACACACACACACACATAGTTTAATTAACAGACTATTTACTACTTGTCTCCAAGCTTCCTAAATATGCATCCCTCATTAAGTACAAACCAGTAATACAATTATTATCTGATTTTGGCAAGATACAGAATTATCCAAGTGGGCATGTAAACAGCATACTACAAGTTTATAACGGATTAAAGCCGTTATCGAATTTCAGGATATCTGATAAAGACACCTGGATTCTAGGCTAATAAACAAAAAATACATATAGCTTCCATTCAAACTGATCAAATTACTTATTTCGTGAGCACATAAACAACTTGTATATTATGCTATTGCAACAGAATGATCATATGCTAACTGAATAAACATAAATGACAATCAAATATCACATGAACTTTGTACCCCCTGAGTTTGAATGGACATGGCGCCCCAGGGTACTCCGAGCTACAACTATGTGTCCTTTTAGTGTTCTGAATGCAAACATGGTGTACGCATAATATAAGAATAACCTGGTGAAGTCCAATCAGCAAAGAAACCGACAGCGCTATTATCACACAGATTTGCTCAACTCACTGAAAGGCCATGTGTGTGTTTTGGCTTTCCACCTTCGTCAATTTTAAAATCAGGCTTTGAAGCTGTTCATCACCGTGTGCCACATCTTTCCATTTTCAGTCACGGAGGAGGAGATGAAGACCAGTGGAACTTAGGACAAGAATAAATGAGGAAGCACGTGTTAGCCTTCGCCCTCCCCGGGTGGCTGTCGTGCGATAGGAGAGAACTAGCTAGTGGGTGGGAATTGGCAATGACTGAAAGATTGGGAGAAAATGGGATTTAAAAAAAAGAATGTATGAGACACTGCAGTAGCTATAACTTGTGGAAGACTTTAAAAAATGAGTTTTGTATCATTTTCATTTTTACATAAATTGTTGATGAATTTAGATTTTTTTAGATAGTGTTGTATGTAGTGTATAACTTTAGGTAGATTCAGGTTTTTAGGTTCTCAATATTGCTAACAAAAAATAGACTTGGTATGTTTTTTAAATTAGATTTTAAACAGATTTAAGCATAAATTTGGCAAACATTTGTGTCTCAATTTTTGTTCATTTGTATCGTGCATTGTGACGAATGTTTTATAGCACTCCTGTTCACTAGCACTTCGTCTAACTATAATGTTTAGTTCCCTCTGTTATTCCTTCAACTGTCTTGCACTTGCTTCCGGTTAGTGCTTAGATAGTTTAGTTCTGCCGCACTTGTACTAGAGCTTCACAATATTGTTTGTTAATTGTTATAACACTATTGCGATTTGCAATACTGATATAGCAGAGCGAATGAGCGCTCGAACAAACCTGTCCTGTGAGCATTCCCGCCATCTTAGAGGTCGCTTATACGTTCATTCTGTGTGTTTTAATAAATCGTAGCCTTGGCATGAGCAATTCATTTCGGTCAAATTTACGCAGACCAGTCTGTAACCATGACACATCACAGGTTAACCAATTTGTATTAATATATGGCAAGGCGTATGTGTTGCAATATAACGACAATGTGCTATTTCTGTTCTTATTGTGCATCTGTAATGCCGTCGGGTCTTCGAGCAGCTAGATGCCTGGATTGTATTAAATGTACATGTGATTTTCTTTATTCTACCATTTTTCCATGGTACTTTCCCATACACTATTGGCCGATGTGAGTTTTGTTGTCGTAAAAGAGCGCTTGTGAGTTGAACAAGAAACTAAATAATTGTCTCCCATAATGCTTTTAAGTAATCTATAGAGGTTTTTAAGCTCGTGTTCAGACGTCTGCCCTTGTTCCAGCTTGAAAGACAGAAAACAAGCAGCAGTCCTCAGGTCAGCCCATTCAGCAACGGCCTGCAAGTGTAAACCAGCTAATGCATCAGTGAAATGTTGATATGGGAGAAAGTGCATGGGATTCTGGTGCCTGGCGATGGTTTATATTTCTCCTAAGCTCAGTTGGAGCAGCAACATCATCTCGAAATGACACTCTGGTATCCAAAAAGTGCAGTTTCGCCCTAAAACAACATATGACTCAGGAACCAGAGTTCCACACAGAAATGCAGAGGAGGTTTTCTTCACTCAACGACTTCCCGAAGTGCCAAAACAGCGATGACGATTCTATTAAAAAGGATCGGGTCCGGCCAAGGACCGCCGTCTGTATTTCTTTTTACTGAGTCTGATGTTATTTTAGCGTGCAACATTAAAAAAAAAAAAATTATTATTATTATTTTTATTTTTTTGCATTGAAAATTGAGTTTTTTTTTATTGCATGCTCCTGAACACTGAACTGGATCAGGTGTGTTAAATTGTGAGTTTGCAAATCATTATAATGATTGATTATAATTATAATCAATATTATCATCATGATAAATGAGCAGTGATGTTTATTAATACAAAAATAAAAGAGATGTCAAGTGTTTTACTTTTTTTTTTTTTTTTTTTTTTTTAAATATTAAAATTTTAAATGCATGCATATAACTGTGAATAAATATCTTGTCGCCTGTTGTTTATTTTCATTATATATTTTTTATTAATAATCGTGGATCACTAAAAAAACAAAACAACAACCCTATTTTGTTTTGGTATTTATGGAGTGTGTTGTTTTTTTTTAAAAACGCCGTGCTCCTGACGGCTTCCGTCCGTTTCCAAGCAGCAGTCGTGCGCTGTTACCTAGGCTACAGTATCTAGGCGAACGCCAGCAAGCTAACAACTTTAGCTATAACGTATATGACGCTTCAAAAAAAATAATAATACACAAACAGTTCACGGGGGCCGCGTTGAATAACCCAGTGCTTTGGTGTTATTTTTCGTTTATAACATTGATATAGCTTCTAGAAGTGAAATCATACAGCCGGCTAAAGGCTCTCCGCCATGTTTAAAACCGTCACCGAAGTCCCACCTCTCGAGTCATCTGATTGGTCGAAACAATCCGAGGGGGAGGGGGGAGGAGTTTAAAAAAAAAAAAAACCCAACCCTCTCTCGACTACGTGACAGCGTCGGGTTGCCAGATTGATTTGACTCCTACCTATCACGACACGCTATAAGTCATGTAATGAAGCCAAACTGTGACAAAATTAATGGTAATTTTAATTTATTTATAATTCCTCCTATATTATACGCAGCCCAAGCACATTTCCATTCGTATGTTATTTCTTTTTTAAGTAGACTTTCCTGTGAAGGGGATCGTTCCCAATCTGGCAACACTGAGTAAAGCGTAATGGCTGTGTAAAGCACCTGTAAAGGCGGGGCGCCAGGTGACTCCCACCTGTTGTGATGCAAGTGTCCCCCCCCACGGGAGAGAGAGCAGAGACGCACAATGCAGCTCAAAAACAGCCAAACGAAGCCTTTATCCGTGGGTTTGTAGTGGGGAGAGCTTCATTTCAACGCGAATGGCCTGTTAATAACGGTGTACAATGAGTGCGAATGATGTGCGAAAGCGGCGAGAAGGAGGCGCAGGGAGATAACGGTAAGGGATGCTGGGATTGCGCGTGCAGGGCCTGGACCAGGTTACTCAACATGTCTGATTATTATATGTGGACGTGGCAAACATTGTTACATGCATAATAAGAAAATCATTTGTGCATGCATACATGCATAATAAGAAAATCATTTGTGCATGCGTAATAGGAAAATCATTTGTGCATGCGTAATAGGAAAATCATTTGTGCATGCATAATAGAAAATCATTTGTGCATGCGTAATAAGAAAATCATTTGTGCATGCATAATAGAAAATCATTTGTGCATGCACAATAAGAAAATCATTTGTGCATGCATAATAGAAAATCATTTGTGCATGCATAATAAGAAAATCATTTGTGCATGCATAATAAGAAAATCATTTGTGCAGTAACTCTTTTATTTTATTAATGATCAAAAAATAAATGTATGCGACATCTTGTATGGTGTTAATGCAGCCGGGCCATTTACACCAGCAGGCCTTACTTTCGTTTAATAACTGATCTGTAATATTAGTTAATAGGGCTGAAGGTTGGAAGATGCACAAGAGCCAAGTGGGATACAGCATTGAGATTTTACTAATATTAAAAAAATAAAAGAAAAATGAAAAAAAGAAAAGAAAAGAAAAAAGCATTGTAAGCCAAGCTTTCACATTGTTACATAATCCTGTTTTTTCCCCCCCTCAATTATGGACCACCTAGTTGCGCTTGCTGACTTCTCATCCTTCACCGTTGCATTTAAACCAGTTGTGATCCATAAAAGTGAACATTTCTGTAGCTATCATAACATAATACACGTTCCTCAGGAATTCAAGTCCTAAAGGTTTAGCGGTGAAATGTTCTAAATATTGCGTGACTTCAAGTTCAAGTTCAAGTAGGTTTTTATTGTCATTTCTCCATATACCTCGTGTACATTGAAATGAAATGTGGTTTCTACAGGACCATGGTGCAACACGCAACAATACAGCAGCACGCTATACAGGACTA
>JAOUQW010052992.1:0-15319 GCA_028565825.1 Olivaichthys viedmensis
TCACACATTCAGATATTTATGTCCAATAGCGCACGAACAACACGTCAAAATATTTTAAGACTACACGTTTTGAATGTGACCTCAAAGGAGAATCAACTACACCCGCAATGCTCCTGATTCGGAGTTAGTGAAACATTTTCTCCGAATATACTTAGAGTATCTGTTTCCCTCTCCTAAAACGTTAGTGACCGTAAAGTGCGGGCAAAAAAACTAAAGTGTGTAAAGTTAGCCATCTAATTTCAGTAGGGTCTGACTGCATAGGCGGTATGAAATGCAAGCCCCTCCAACCAACTACTGCCTACACAGGCAAATTGATTAGCTAAAGTTTTCACTTTGAGATAATTAGAACACAGCATTAAAACAATAGCTTCAAAACTAGTTGTACAACAGCAAGTGCTTTCGACAACACTCGTTGGGCATATTTAACCTTACATGCATTTTAAATAAAAAAAATTAACACTTAATAAACCTGTAAATATTATTATTTTTTTAATTATTAATAACTGATACTAGAAATTAATGAAACACGATAGAAAAGTAGCAAAATGGTAGTCAGATGCAATTTATGTACGAGAGTGGTTGACTAGTTAGAGAGAGAGAAATGTAGAGAAAATATTTGATTTATTTTAATTTGGAAAACATTTCAATAGGTTCTGAATAGTTCACTATGTTCTTCCAAAACAAGTTGTACAATATTGTACACCCTCTCTAGATTATACTACACCTATTAGTTTGGACACTTTAACTCTCTCTGAATTTTTTTAAATATTCTTTATTATTATTATTTTTTTAAAATATTTCAATAGGTTATGAACGGTTGACTATATTGGTAGAGAATAAGTTTAGAAGAAGATCTAGAACCTTCTCTAGATCATACTGCACCTCTTTGTTTGGTTACTTTAACTCTCCCTGAATTTGTATAAAAAAAATGTTTTTATTTTTTATTTTTTCTACAAATATTTCAGAAGATTAAGATGGTTGACTATATTGTTACAAAACAAGTTGCACAGTATCGTGCACAGTATCGTACACCCTCTCTATATTATTGTCATGGCCAACCCCGACAACACTGACACTTTTCTGCCACGCCAACAGAGGTTCCTGTCACCCGAGTTTTGACACACTTGAGCTCAATCACTTCCTCATCACATTAGCACATGAATACCCCGGACACTCACACACACACTGCGAAGTATTGTCTTTCTGTTACGGTCAGCAATTCCAAGCGTTGTTCCGAAATTTGTTGTTTCTGGTTTTGACGCCTGCCCGTTTAAAGGATTACTCTCTCTGTCTCGCCCATTTGATCCTTCCGCCTCGCTGACTGATTTCCTGGTTCTCGACTTTTTTGCCTGGCCAACGACACTGAACTTGGGATTTCCTTTGTCTGCTAATAAACTGCGATTGGATCCTACCTTTGGTAACTTTTCGTTACAGAATACTTCGCCTTATTATGGATCCAGCAGAGCTCGAAGCCCGCCTGGCTCAGCAAGACAAAAGGTTAGACGGAATGCTCCAGATTCTGCAAGCTCACGTTCAGCCGCTAAGCGAAACGCTGGCTAGCGCGGAGCCACCGACTGAGCTAGGGCAGCTAGCCCTAGACTCGTGGCAGCAGCGGCTCCATTTATCGCACTGCCAGAGCGTTACAATGGCTCCCCAGATCAGTGTCGGGGATTCTTGATGCAGTGCTTGCTGTATATACAGCAACATCCTGACATGTTCCGAGCGGAAACTGACAAAATGCACTTCGTGATCTTGCTGCTCACCAGCACGAGACTTGGCTACGGTGCTGTGGACGCAAAACAGCAGTGTCCTCACCTCCGAATCCCTGTTTCTCGAGCAAATCAGGGCTGTGTTCGACTATCCGAGTGCAGGTAGAGCCGTGGCATCACAGCTTTGTGACATACGCCAAGGGGCACGATCGGCGTCAGCATTCCGCATCTTAGCTGCGGAAGTGGCTCGGGAGAGCCGGCTCTACAAACCATGTCCCGCAGGGGGCTCAATACCGAACTGTAGAAAGAGCTGCTGTGCCGGGGGAAGCACTGACTCTGGAGCAGTACATCCAGCTGTCCATATCTCTGGACAATCTGCTACGCGAATGCAGAAGGGTGGCTCCCGACCTCACTATCGACATCCCTCCCCTTCCGCCAGCTAAACCTATGCAGGTGGGGAGAGTTCGGCTGAGCGAGGAAGAATGGCGCCGCCGCATGCGTGACAATCTGTGTTTGTACTGCGGGCAGCCTGGACACATACGGCTCTCCTGCCCCCGGCGCCCACGGTGAGTACCAGTCATTGTACCCCATTAGAGAGTTGTACGTTTGTGTTACATGTCATGATCTCCTGGGCTAATGATTCTGTTCCAGCTATGATCGATTCCGGCGCAGCGGGAAACTTCATTAGTGACAAGCTCACCCACAAGCTAGCGATCCCTACAATCAGTCTGTCTCCTTCCCTCCAAGTCACCACCCTGGACGGTCAACGCCATCTTGGTTAAAAACCGCTACCCTCTACCCCTCATTCCCGCTACAGTAGAGCAGCTGCGTGGGGCCCGGGTATTCACTAGACTTGACCTGCGCAGCGCCTACAATCTGATCCGCATCCGGTTGGGTGATGAGTGGAAGACCACATTCATGACCACAAGGGGGCACTACGAGTACCTGGTAATGCCGTACGCATTGGCAAATGTGCCCTCCGTGTTCCAAGCCTATGTAAATGACGTCCTCTGGGACATAATGGACAAGTGGGTCGTATCCTCATTTATTCCGCCAGCAGGGAAGAGCATGTGCTCCACGTTCGGGCAATCCTGCAACATCTCCTGGAACATCGACTCTTCGTCAAGCTGGAGAAGTGTGAGTTCGACCAGTCCAGAATCTCCTTCCTTGGTTACCGAATCTCCCCCTCTAGGGTGGCTATGGACAGAAACAAGGTGCAGGCAGTGGTCCAATGGCCTCGGCCTAATAACATCAAGGAGGTGCAACAGTTTCTCAGGTTCGCTAAATTCTATTGTTGGTTCATCTAAGGGTTCAGCAGAGTGGCCGCTCCCCTCACCCAACTCCTCAAAGGGAAGCCACGAACCCTTCTATGGTCCCCTGAGGTCACTCAGGCGTTTGAAATCCTCAAAAGGTGCTTTAGCACGGCACCCCTCTTGCGCCACCCCGACCCCGAGGTGCCTTTCGTGGTGGAGGTGGATGCCTCCGAATCCGGGATAAAGGCCATCCTGTCACAACGAGTGGGCTCCCCACCGTGCCTCCACCCGTGCACCTTTTACTCACACAAGCTGACACCGGCCGAAAGGAAATATGATATAGTCAAAAAGGAGCTCCTGGCCATCAAGCTAGCATTTGAGGAGTGGAGGCATTGGCTCGGGGGCGCCCAGCAACCTTTCCTAGTCTTCACCGATCACCGTAACCTGGAATATGTTAAAGAGGCCAAGCGGTTGAATCCATGATAGGTCCTCAGGCTACCATCCTCAAACCAACAGACAGGTGGAGCGGCTGAAACAGGAGATCGGCCGTTTCATTCGCTCATATTGCCACAACTCCCAGGACAAATGGAGCCAGTTCCTTCTGTGGGCAGAGTATGCTCAGAACTCCCTCACATCTGCCTCCACTGGACTTATGCCCTTTCAGTGCATCCTGAGATTCCAGCCACCCCTGTTTCCCTGGTCAGGAGCGGCCTCCGAAGTGCCGGTGGTTAATGACTGGATACGGCGGAGTGAGCAAATGTGGGCGGCCGCCCACGTGCGCCTTCAATGCGCCATCCAATAACAAAGGGGTCCAAGCTGATCGGCAATGGCAGCCTGGTCCCCCCTACCAACCGGGACAGCAGGTGTAGCTCTCGACGCAGAACCTGCGGCTCCAGCTGCTGTCACAAAAGCTAAGTCCCAGATTCATTGGCCCCTTTCCCATTGCATGCCAGATAACCCCAGTAGGTTGCACCTCCCCCCGCAATATCACATAAGCCCCACCTTCCCCACCTCCTCCGCCGCTTGAGATTGAGGGTCGGCTGGCCTACATATCCGTATCCTCCTGGATTCCTGGCGCCAAGGCCGTGTCCTGCAGTACCTGGTCGACTGGGAGGGGTACGGCCCCGGAGGAGCGGTCATGGGTCCCTGCCGGCGACATTCTTGATCCTGTGCTCATGATAGACGGTGATGGTTTTGACCCTTGCCCATTTATCAGATTACTCTCTCTGTCTTGCCCGATTAATCCTTCCACCTCACTGACTGATTTCCTGGTTCTCGACTTCTCCGCCTGGCCCTCGACACTGAACTTGGTATTTCCTTTGTCTGCTAATAAACTGCGATTGGATTCTACTTTTGGTTTCCTCGTTGTTCATTACAATCAGTTGATGTTGGTCACATGGTCTTGGAACAAACCATTGCTTATATTGAAAGGGGTTTCCTAAGAATAACTGTCACGACCTCACCTGACCTTCCCCTGTCCGACCACCAGAGGCCTCTGACACACACAACTCCACACCACTGGAGGGCCCCGTCACCGGAATTCCAAACACTTCTGTGTTGTGAAGTGGACTGGCATCTCGGGGAGAGCACCAACAGGGCCCACACTGTGGGCGTCACCACACTGCCCCTGGGCTTCGGGGATTGCAATGCTGCTCCACTTCCAGCCCCTGCCGCGAACGTCCTTGCTCCGTCCCTGGACTTTGGGGTCAATGACGAGCTGCATTCGGCCCCGTGGTGGTTGCCATGGTGACGGCCGCCACATGCGCTGTGTGTGTGTGTGTAATATTCCCTGTCTTGTAATGTGATTGTCCACACCTGCATGTCATTTGTTCGTCATTAGTAAGTGTTTAAAAAGCCCTCCTTGTTTCTGTCCAGTTTGTGCCTGATTGTTTGTTGTCATGTCAGTTATGTTGTATCATGTATCATTTTTTTAGAGTTTAAATAAATGTTAATGTTTAAGTGGCTTCGCGCTTGCGTCCTCCTGTCTTTGCCGAAAGCGTGACACTGAAAACCTGAGGCACAGCCTTTTTTGTAATAGGTGAACAATGGCTGCAAGTTGATGAACTTAAACAAGCCTCTGATGAGTAGATCAAATCCACCTGAGTGTCGTCTGAAGACGGGCTTCAATGGAAGGGATAAGACTCAAGGAAATCTGTACATGTTAACATGGTCACAAATTTGATTCAATTTCAATAGTGAACTAGAAATAGTGCAGAATCTTGACTATTTCGTCTTCATTTTACTTGTCATAACTTTTGTTTGTTTTTCATTTTTAAAAATTCTACAACTATCAATTTATTTCCAAGTTTAAATGAAAAAAATGATTTTCAATGTGGTCTCAGACTTCTGGAGCCCACTGTATATAGGCCTATATATAGGATACAAACATTAATAAACTTATTTTAAACGAATTAACGCACACAATCTATACACGAAGGGTGTCACTGGCAACATGAGATTCTCGCTGTTAAAATGCGTGCCTGCCCAGGCGCAAATTTAGGAAGGACAGCAGAGATATTCTACCACGCCAAACTGCAATTCGGAATCGCCATCTAGTGATGAAACATGATATGGCGATTTTCACACAGTCTGTATAGTAAATAGTGGACGAGTGAGGGAGTGAATTTCTACCCAAAAGTCCCACTGACCTTGGTACAATACTCCCTAGCTCCGCCTACTGTACAAAACAAAGTTTGTTGCTTTTCTCATGTTGCCTAAACAATTTATGAAACAGACCCGAAAACCAATTGACTTTTAAAATGGCCAAAAAATGTCACAGAAATATTAAAGATAACAATCAAGGTATAACATTACTAAATGAATGCAAGCTCACCATGTTAAAGCAATTATATATTGCAAATATGGATACTATAAGCTGTTGGGTTCGCATGTTAAAATTGGAGGCTGTTTTATATGTGCAGTAACATCTACACATTCGTTTATCTTAGTTTAAATAAATCTTGCATCTTCTGCCAACAATGATGTTACACCTTTTCCTAGTGAGTTTACAGAATATTTAAGTAACTTGCATTTATCGGCATCCGATAACCAAAAAGGTATTTAAAATCAGTTTTCTTGTTGAACGAGTTCATCTTTGCCAGACGTAAACTGCTCTTGTTCGTCTCGAGTCTCTCTCCACCATTTGTGTTGAATCCTTGGCGCATATTAAGCGACACGACAGGAACTGTCATATCACTCCAAAGGCGTACAGCCTCCGATTTCAACAAGCGAACCCGACAACCAATGACTGCGTGAACGGAGAGATCCTTGCAGCGCTGCACTCTCAGTGTTACACGGACGGATTTACTTCGCGCAGAGAAAATTCTAATACATTCAAACATGATATTAGAATATGGTACTTGATCTCTAATATTTACTAGGGCAGGAATGGACTGACTGACTGCATGATTTTTACCGAGCCAAAGACTTTCCGTGACGCGCAAAACTTGGTGGACTCGAGTGCGCTCAAGCTTACATCAGAGAAGTCGGATGAAAGGTGTTTCTGCACAAATTTAATTGCAGGCATCCTTTTTCTCTCTTGACCACCCGGGGAAAAAACAACAACAACAAACAACAACAATTGCTACAATGGACAGTGATCTAGGTAAGTTTGTCCATTACAATCAATTTCAAAATTACATTCTAAATTCACCAGGATATTGACAAGATTGTGGTTACAATAGGATTTCTATACCAGTGCATTCTTTATGCATATGCACACTAAATGATTTTGGACTTTTAGGAGAAACTGCTGTAGTTTTTCGTCCTAATCAATTGTGAGATTAGTGCCAAATCCAGATACTTGGCGATACCCATCCGAAGTTTCATATGCTCTGAGTATCTCCGCTGACAGCCCATATATATCTGAAAGCTATCGTGTTGGAACGTGATTAAATGCCCATAAATGTAGCAGATTAATTGTGGGCTGTGATTAAACTGAAGATCTGGAAAACAGTTTGCGTCTCACAGTCGAAAGCACATTCTTTAATGGATACGCTGGGTGCAACCTATAAATCGTGTCGTGTTTCATCGTCTTAATTATTTTTTCTAAGTTAAACGTTATTATACAGACGGTTAAATATTCACTAATACAATGTACATTAAATGGTTTATATGAATCAATCTCCATCTGAAAGGAACTGTTTGTACTTTCAACAATGACACCGTTAGCTCGGTATTTCGGTAGTAGAGTTTTAACATCACCCGATGGAGCCTGTGTAGCCCTGTTCCCTTGCATGCCTCTATTTTATGTATAATCTGTGTTTGGAATTGACTCTAGGATATTTATTATGAATTATGATTAATAGGCATTCATATTACAGAATTTACAAAGCTGCTATGTTTATTAGTTAATGTTGACCATTTTGTTTTAGTTTTTTTGGTTTATTGCGTCATAGTGCATTTCTTTAGTTTGTGTATTGGACACAAAGCAGCCAATCCTAACAACTGAAATTAACAATATGTTTTAATTAGATAACAACCTCTTGCATTTCAGCTTCTTGTTTCTAGAACCCAGTGACAGGAGTTCCTGTTCTTCAAAGCTTGCAGCGTTGGAAAAATGGAAGCCCAGGGGAACACGTCCATTCTTGACTATCTAAACTATTCATTTTATGATCAAAACATAACTGTGTCTAATAACTCTACCAGATTAAATGTGCCCTTTGAGATTGACAATACTATCCTGGCTGTAATTTACCTCATTGTGTTTGTACTGGGCTTAACAGGGAACATATTAGCTATCTTTGTGGTTCTGCGATATGCTAAGATGAAGACGGTTACCAACATGTATATTTTAAACCTAGCAGTAGCCGATGAGCTGTACATCCTTGGACTTCTTTTTCTCACCACCCAGAATGTACTCTCCTACTGGCCATTTGGCAACTTGTTATGCCATATTATTATGTGGGCAGACACCATCAGCCAGTTTACTAGCACATTCTGTCTGACAGTAATGAGTATTGACCGCTATATAGCTGTGGTTCATCCCATCCGCAATGCAAAATGGCGGAGGCCTAGTGTGGCTAAGGTTATAAACTGTATGGTATGGGCTCTGTCCTGTGTTTTGGCACTTCCAGTCATCATTTACTCAAATGTTCAACCTAACATTAACACCTGCAACATGAGCTGGCCAGAACCGCGCAACGTGTGGTCAATTGCCTTCATACTTTACACTACCATCTTGGGATTCTTTTGCCCTTTGCTGGTCATATGCATATGCTACCTCCTCATTGTTGTCAAGGTGAAGTCAGCCAGAGCCCGGGCAGGGCTCACCAAGCGTCGCAAGTCAGAAAAGAAGGTGACACGTATGGTGGTGATCATCATGGTCGTGTTCGTGCTCTGCTGGCTTCCATTCTTCATCCTAAACATTGTCAATCTCATTGTCATCATCCCAGAGAACAGCCTCATGGCTGGTGTCTACTTTTTCACTGTTATTCTAACATATGTGAACAGTTGTGCCAACCCAATCCTTTATGGATTCCTTTCTGACAACTTTAAACAAAGCTTTCAGAAAGTGCTCTGCGTCAACAAGGCAAGTGAGCTGAGGGATAGTAACCCTGGGCGGGCACGTGTTGAGAGTGCCAGTCAACATGACCCCTTCAACTCCAATAGCCACAACTTGACCAAGAACCACCAAGTAAGTTACTTAACTTAGAAGCTGGATCTGTGAAGCTTTTGAAGGCTAATTCATAAAGAATTTATGATGCAAGTTATATGTATATATTAACATTCAATAATGTTAAGATTTATGAAATACAGAATAGAATGGATTGAAATAGAACTGACCTGCCATGAATAAATATAAATAAAGCTCAAAGTTATTACTCATTGTCCTAAATGCCTGAATTGTTAGCCAATACACAGATAACAAATATGACAAGCAGTAAGAATCCTTTTTTAAATATCATAATCCAATACAGGATGCAGTAGGAAGGTTGAGAACAAATTGTCCTACAGTTGGTGCAAATAAAGGGCAGTGGTGCTTCTGTTCTATTCTTAATCTCATCTGTAAAATTTAATTGGTTTAATTAAATTTAATGTGTGTGTGTGTGTGTGTGTGTGTGTTGTAATAAGACAGTCATACTCTAGACACAGATACAAACAATAGAAAAGAGACAATGTGAACTGTGTTTATTTTAGTGCCTAGCATTAGAACTGTGTTGACTGATAGTGTTGTTAAGTATTTTATATCCTCTGAAAGCATGAGAAGGCATATTTAATGATGGCACTAAAAAAGGAAGTACAAATCACGGTATAAAGCTTTACAGAACTAAAGGTACCCATAATTGAATGTTTACCAGAACTTGTCATGGAATATTACACAGCAAACAAACAACAATCTTTTTATCGCACCTCCATTTTGTTTTTGAGTATTTGCTGTTTATGATCTGATATGTCATGCGCTCTCCAGTCTCTATACTAATTAATCGCAGATTTCTCAGGACTATCATGCTTACAACACAGACACTGAATCCCCTGTAGATACAGACCTAAAACTATGTAGAGAGAAGTGGTGCTAACATCAGTTATAGACTGTAGTGTTGTAGTCAAGACTACTGGGGGCAAGACCTATGGAGTGGACATATCCCCCCAATGTTTGAAGGGGAGTGAATTGTCCCCCCAGTCAGGTCTGTTTAACACATGCTAGCTTTTTACTTCATAAGATAGTGTTTGGTTGTTAATTTAGACAAACAACTACTTTTTAAAGACATCATTCTTTTAAAAAGCTACAGTTTAAATTGTAAGATGTAAATATAATTTTGATCACACACTGTATAAGTGAAAAATAGCTTTGTAAATAACCTCTGTCATGTAACGTTTCTGTAGCAAAAGTTAAGTTGCTTAAAGCCATGAAGCATTGGAAGCTGGGTAGCTACTGCAAGCTGTAGGCTTTGCCTGGACAACCATATTTACCATACTACTATACTAATAAGAGTGACTGAAATTGTGGTGTAATGCTACATTATAGCTAACTAGTCATTGATTTGTAGTTTTTAATGTAAAGAGCACTAATTTAAAATAATATTTACCAACACTACAAACAGAAAGCAGGCTTATGAAGGGTTATGCCGTGTTGTTTATTTATTTATTCACACAGGCAGTTTAAATACCTAACAGGAAATGCCTTATCTTACCAACAATCATGTGTTGAACTATTTGCGCTTTAATTTTGGCCTGTTTACCATGATATTGAAACATTCTGGTAAAATAAAATGCCTGGTCTAAATTCTGCGCAGCGGCACGCACATTCTCTTTTATAATTTACTTTTTATGTGCTTGAAAAGTTACATATGCAACCTTTTCGTGTACACAACAGTTATACATGGGTCCGGGTCATTACAGCATTGTAATTAATATTATGATGTTAAAGGGTGAAATTAGTCTTCAGATACCAATGACTGCAGGCAGAAGCACTCAGCTGGTCTTGAGAACAATTTATGAGTTGTGGCTAAACTGGTGATGGCTTTTTTAAAATGTGATTATGTGAAACCTCAAATATTATTTATTTGGATGACAGATCCACTTATGGACTCTTAAAGTCTGTCTTTGTATTTGCAGAGTATTCAGATGGTGCCTGGAGAAAATGCCAAAGTGGAGCTTTTGCCCTCTGTGGTCAGTCAATCAACATTATGACACCTCATAAGTCACAGAGATAAACTGGAAAAGAATGGCAGACCAATCTAACATTGGGAGCAGGTCTCTGGTCATTGGAAACAGTTGTCTGCTTAAATGTTGATCCAGAAAGGGTCAATAGAGAAAACCAGTGCCCCTTTTCATATCCCTGCTGTGACAGAAGAAGTTGATGATTTTTGCTACGGCAATGTCAATGCCAATCACTCTGTTCTCTCTTGCAGTGTTTTCACTGTTCTGTTTGAAAAACTATTAATATGATTCACCTAAACATAGACTAGCGTACGTTCATGTGTGAAGTTGACATTTTATCAGAAATGTTTAAATTATGAATAAGTTTTTATATGAAATGTTTCATTTTATTTGTTATATAAGATCTGAATGTTTCATTGTATTTAAGTCTAGTTTGTTGTAATAAAAAAAGAAAAAAAGATGAAACAATGCAATTTAGTTTGTTAATTTAGTCCATTCAATGTTGCCTTTTTGTAAAATTTATGCCAACATTTCCATGCTTTAATTGCAGTGAATTAAACATTTGTTATTTGTTAGGACTAACCCCAGCTCCCATAGACTTGAGCCTATTGAGGCTACTAAAAGAAGAAGTGCCTTTGTCATGCTGTGTTGAGATGGAATGTCAAGATGAGTGATGGATAACTCTACTTGGATGGTTGTTCTAACAATCTCACAATTTCTGTAAAAGCATGTGGAATGTTTTAAAGGCTGATCATAAAAAAGACATCCAGAACTCCCTGAGGTGGAAAACAATCTCATATCTTTCATGACTTCATATAAAGACCATGTTGGGGGTTTTCTATGAAACTACACAGGTAGTGTTTAATTATGAAAGCACTGTTTCACTATTTCATTTATGCTGTCTTTGGAAACTTGTGTTGTTTTTTATTTATATAAATACAAGAGAATAGAAGACCAAATGGTTGCAGAGGTAAAATTGGCCCAGAATATTTTTAATCTCCCAGTTGTTTCTATGGTACAGTAAAACTGATCTGGGTGTAAAATACAGTAGGTTTGTCTATATCCACTCTGTTCAAACAAGTCAATTATGGACCCATTTTAGTAGCTGCTTATTTATCGGCATAAATATGCCATGAGAGACTACCCCAAAATACAGAATCTAAAATCTCATTTGGCTTTAAACATCTAGTCCTATAAGATACACATACATATTACACAAATTTAAAGCCATTTTTATAAACCATTTTGGTAAACTGAGATAATCTGCTTATGCTGTACACACAAGATCAGAAGAGTGTTATTTCTTTCCAAATGAATGTGTTGCATGTTCGGTTGGCTGTACAAACCAGTTAGCCCAGCTGTTGCAACACTTTGAACATGTAAAAAACAGCTTGAACTTGTTTTTTGAGAATGCGTTTTGATGCACCATTTTTTTTGGTAAGGGATTAATGCACTAAAACATGGACTGAAGGAATGTAATCATAGTAGAAATGGTTTTGTACAATTTTGAATATTGATAGAAATGTAAAGAAGCAATATTTAAGGACCAGAAGGTAATAGTTTCATATATGGCTGTCACAATTCTCACAAACTTGCCACTGTTCCAAACTTGTAAAAACTGTTTCTTTTACAGAGTTCATCTCTTCCTCTGTCTGTATTTCCACCATATCTGAGTTGTTTATTGAAAACCTTTTTCTCTGGCGGCAGGTGCCTGGGTGGAAACACAGTGTGCCCCTTTCCACCCAGTTTAGCCCTGTGTTTTGCATACCATACCACTATGACTGCTGCTTATCAATGTCACACCAGAGGACAGTCCGTCTATATCCTGTAATTCATAAACAGGACTAGGAGGCAGTGAAACACTTCCAACACCAAAACAAAGATCATGTTCGGCGATTGTGAGTTATGTTTATTGTCAAGTAACCTAAATATAGTGAACTCCCTTTCAAAATCAAAACAATTCAAAAGACTATATTAAGTTGCAGTATATCCTAACATTGTCCATAGGCTAGCCATGTGTATTCTGGGTCAATGGGAATACTGTAGAAGGCTTAATGTATGGATGCTATGGTCCTATAGGACACTAAAATTCACCAGTCTGTTACAGCAGTTCATAAAATAGCAGTTCTTAACATAGTCTATTACCTAGACATAATATTCCAGAAAAAAAATACAATAAATAAAATCACATGGGCAAAGAACAGTTCTATCTTATGTTTTCGTTAAACCTCTTTAATTAAAGCATTCTTGGCTATTCTAGGGTAAATATCATGCTCGACTGAATGGAAACTTTTATGTTAGGCAACCCTAGATGGACATAAATAATACATATAAAATAAAATGGAAAGGCATAAAAATAAAAATCTTGTATAATAAATGAAATTATTTTTTAAAAGCCTATTTCAGAACAAACCCTGAAAAATCAAGACCAAATCCAATTTTGACTGCTGTATTAAGTAGGCATCAGTAAGAAACATAGGTGATGCATATATGTTTTTATATGCTAGTTGAATTACCCAGGACTGTAGATTCCCAGTGAAATTACCCTGGGAGTGGATTGGACAAGACCCCACTGGAGAAAACTGATCTTTTTCATTGGCAGGTCTCTAAGGGCCAAGCGTGGGAGAAGGGAAATAGCATTTCCATTTCCATTGTCATTAAATGAGTGTTCTGACCTAAGCAAAGTGATGATGAAAACCAAAGTTAGTCAGTCCCTCTTTATCACTAGTTTCAGCTTCACCTTAAATTACTCTCTAGAAAGGGGGATTAACCCAATAAGTAATCTGAGAGAATGCTGTCTAAACCCTACCGAAGTAAGAATTGGAAGTGGAAATGCACATTTAGATACCTTTCAAAAATATGTTACAGCACTGAATCACAGTCATGCAATGGTGTATTGTGGTATATTAAATATTAGGTATGCTAATTCATTGCTTTTAAAGTATTCATTATAAAACAAATCCACTAAGTGTTGTGCAAAATTGCCAATTACTTGTAACTCTCTGTCCTGTTTATCTGGTTTGATGGTTCTGTGCATTATCTCTGCACATGTCTGATCCCTAAATAACAATGGAAATGAATCTCATCTCAAAGTGCCCAATACCAGGAAGCTTGACTCCAGGAGCAGAATCATCAGTGGGCAACAGGTGTCAAATTACTTCCAGGAAATTTTTTTACCTTTGAAGAGCCCAAATCTGGTCTGTACAGGATGAACTGAATTGCATACACAATATTATGCAATGCCTTTGTCATTGCAACAAATGTGTTTAAATAGAGTAGTGAGACAGATAAAAAAGTATTAGTCTATAGTACAGCAAGTATATTTGCTGTTCTGTAGACTAATAAAATGATAACTGCAACAGTGTGTCACAATTATAACAGTGTATTGAAAATTTAACGGGACATGCTGTGATTGAATTACACACACTTTAAAAACAAATGTGTTAATAAACCCACATCATTATTTTTGACACACCTATGTGTCCAGTTAAGGAGAAACTCATTTTGTGTTATGTTCATTTTAACACATATTTAATACAGACAGTGTGGTCAGAATTTCCAAAACATATATGTGTTATAAAATAGACGGTTTGCAAAGGCTGCTTTACCTTATTGGCGCAATGTTCATTTAACCCCAACTCGTGCAAAACAACAACAACAAAAAACAGTGCTGTAGCCCCTAATGTAATTGGCCTATATTTTTACACATGATGTACTGGCCAGTTTTGTAGTTTTTTCTCCCACATTTTAAAACATGTTCAACACAATACGACACAAAATGTGTTGAAATAGTGATAACACAAAAATGTATTATTCATTTTTGAGAATGCATAGGAAATCTGGACCTGGGCTGGCAAACTATTGGTGTTGGTGAATTCTTCAAAAATATTATGCGTATTTCATGAAAAGATGCCAGTCACTTTCATTTCAGGATAAACTCATGCTATATTTTGGGAATACCAAGACACAAAATGTGTACGTCACACCCTCACCGGCCAATCCCCCCGCTCACTCCTGTAGCGTGCAGCGAGCCGGCTAGCTCACGTCCGCGTTCGCGATCTCTGAGCTTCTGATCGCTCTCACCTGTTCCCAATCCCAGTCATCACGATTCACACACACACTTGGTCACAATCACGCTTCCCCTATATAGAGCCCCAAGTCACTACACTCAGTGCTCAGTATTGTTTAGATGCCTATCAACATACAAAGCGATTCTCTGATGGACTACCTGTACTCGACCCCGGACCGAATTCCCCAACATACGCACCTGCCTACGCCTCTGACATTCTGCTTGCACATCGCCCGACCTAAAGCCTTCCCCCTGACACCAAGTTTGCCCAACCCACTGGTTCTGTCTGCCTCGTGCCTCCTCACCAGGAGCCCGCACTTGCATCCTCCCGGCCAGCCCCGTGACAGTACATTTGCAAACCAGAGAAAAAAACACTGACCTCACCAGGACAAACACTATAGAGATTTTCTCTACACGTCTGTCTCTACAGAATGAGAAAAATGAAGTCAGAATGTAATTTTCTAAAGACAACATAATGCAAAGAGGCAAAGATGGACCTAAGTGTCTAGGAAAGTATTCAGTGCATGAATGAATACACCTGTCATCCTAATGAACACCCAAACAGGATGTGTCACGATTGAAGTCCGGGGTGCGGACACATGCGCGAAACCGTCTTTCGTGTCAAACATATTTATTTAGGTGCTCACAAACGGGTCAAAATACAGAACATAAACTCGCCGTGACAG
>JAOUQW010053001.1:0-29540 GCA_028565825.1 Olivaichthys viedmensis
CAGCACCCCTGGAGCAGGGAGGGTTAAGGGCCTTGCTCAAGGGCCCAACAGTGGCAGCTTGGCAGAGCTGAGGCTTGCACCCATGACCTTCTGATCAGTAGCCCAGTGCCCTAACCACTGCTCCACCACTGCCCCATTAACCAATGTAGTGTCTTATCTACCCAAAAGTGACTGTCAGCGCTGTGCTAGGACGTGCCAATCCGTGCCTAAAATTACTGAGTAGGAAAGGTGAGGATTATCTAGCACCTTCATTTATTTGGCTCGCACTTATAGCAAGCTGAGCAGACAGCAAAACAAAGATAACACAAAGATTGCAGCTTTCCAGATCACTTTCGCTTTCTGCCGCTTAGCACAGTTCACACACACTGCTCACGCACACCCCGCTCATTGTCAGGAGAGAGAGAAAACATAAATAGGTCATCGGAAGTAAAATACAGGTTTTCCATCACACTTTCTGTCATACAGTGATGTGTTATTAATTATACTTTTGGTTACTATTATTACTAAAACAAATTAGGTAATTTTATTGCTTTAGATCATATTTATAATGATTATAAAGAGTCTGTTGTTTTTTCTGAAGAATATTTGTTTTTCTCCTGCAGGTGACATACACCATCTCTCTGAGCTGAGGATTGTTCTGCTGGGCTGCAGGAATGCTGGGAAGAGTTCAACAGTAAACACCATCCTGAGCAGAGAGGACTTTGAGTTATACAGCACTACACAGTGTGTTAAGAAAAAGGGAGAAGTAGCAGAGAGGCAAATCACTTTGGTTGAGGCTCCAGGATGGTGGAGTAATATACATATACAGGAGAGCACAGAGTTACTTAAACAGGAGATTATACTAAGTGTGTCTTACTGTCTTCCGGGACCTCACGTTTTACTGTTGGTTGTACGTTTGGACTCCACATTTAAGGAGAATGAGAAAAAAGTATTAGAAGGATACCTAAATCATTTCAGTAAGAGAGTCTGGAGTCACACTATAGTTATATTTACCCATGGGGACTGTCTGGGAGACACAGCTATAGAGCTGCACATTGAGAATGAAGGAAAGGCTCTCCAGTGGCTCGTTAATAAATGTGGGAACAGATATCATGTTCTTAACAATAAGAAGAGGGATGATGACACTCAGGTCACAGAGCTGCTAGAGAAGGTAGAGGAGATGGTGGCAAGAAACTACAACCGCCATTTTGAAATGGAGTCAAATATCTTACAAGAAATGGAACAGAGGAAAAGAGCACAGGATGAGCAATCAAAGAAGAGGATGAAGATGTGGAAGCAGAGAGAAGATTTTAGATCACACATTTGTAAGTTAGCAGTCACTTCTTATTCTTATATTTGTCCTTGTTTGGTGAATATTTAATGTAATTTTAGTAAATTAAAGTCCCCTTTTATACTCATTGTATACAGCAAAGTCTCTGAATTAACATCCAGTGTTTAGGTCTAATTGGACATAAATTTTAATTCAACACTGGAGGATTGCAGGATTGAGGGTTCATGAGATTAGTCTACCCCACAGACGGGGTGCAGGGCGATCAGGGTGATCTCTGTGGTACTCGGCTACTAGGTTGGGATCTAGAATGTCACATGCTCATACCCAGGATTATTCCTCGGGGGCGTAACGCTCCCAGTCTGCCCATTTTAGAAAAACGGTCCATGGTGACTAGAATGGTAGTGTTGCCTTCTAAACTGGGGAGATCAGTCATAAAATCAATAGAGATGTGGGACCAGGGACGTTAAAAAATTGTCACGGTGTAGCGGTGGAGGCAGGACACAGGCGCAAAGCCGTTTCTATTAACAGACATTTATTTAAACACACTCTAACAGACTTACGCTGGGTACAGACATGCATACGCGACATCAAACACAACAGAAGACTACCTGAGACAGAAACACGAGGATACTCAAACACGAGGGAACACAAACAAGGAAAAGCTGATAATAATTAACACAATTAGACAGGGCAGACTAGACTAACACAACAGAGTTCGGGGATCACACACGAGGCGGCGTGCACGTGACAGGAAGGGGGAGTGGCTGCAGTTAACCTGATTGTGCACACACTGAACAAGACAAGACATGATTTTTTATTTCAGACCTTTGGTTGGGCCACCAATACTTTGCAGAGATTAGTTCAAAGGTATGTTGCACTCCTGGATGTCCTGTCCCCTGTGATGTGTGGACCCAACAAATGAGTTTGGCTCGAGTGGTCTGGGGAACATATATCTTGCTGGCTGGAGTGTTTTCAGGACTGGGGTCAATTTGACTAGCTTCCTGGATTTCTCGGTTGATGTTCCACTGAATAGGAGTTACGAGCAGATTATGAGCAATGAGTGGTTCTGGTTCTTTGACAGTGGGTTCTGGTTCGTAAATTTGAGAGAGTGCGTCTGCTATTGTATTTTTTATTATCCGGGGCGATAGATAATTGTGAACTGGAAGCGGGTAAAGAAGAGAGTCCATCTGGCTTGTCTTGGGTTTAGTCTCTTGGCTTGTCGGATATATTCCAGATTCTTGTGATCGGTTAATACTAGGAACGGGTGTTTTGCTCCCTCTAACCAGTGTCTCCATTCTTCAAAAGCCAGTTTTATGGCCAAAAGCTCCCGTTTCCATACATAGTAGTTTTGTTTGGTGGGGCTTAGGCATCGGGAGAAGAACGCACATGGGAACATTTTAGAGGGAGTACCATGTCTTTGGGACAGGATGACACCAACTCCTATTTTGGAGGCGTCTACTTCCACAATAAAGAGTACTTGGGAGTCAGGATGCTTCAGAACAGGGGCTGTGGTGTTTTTAGCGAGTAGAAGGCTTGTTCTGCTTCTAGGGTCCAAGGCAACCCTCTTGGAACACCTTTAATCAGGGCTCCTCAGCTGCTACCGAGCTGAATCCTCTAATGAACTGTCGGTAGAAATTCGCAAACCCCAAAAACCTTTGCATCTCCTTCACCTCTTGAGGCTGTGGCCTGGAGAGGACTGCAGTGACCTCCAGGTGCCGTCATCCTCCAGGTGGTACTCTAACAGCCTCTTTATAAAGGCTCCCGGAATAAAGGCTGCAACCTAAGAAGATGATCAAGATGATCACCCACTGACCGAGCAGCTTTTTTTTAGGAAGCAGCCCTTTTTAAGGGATCACACTGCTTGCCTTCTTTTGAGAACATGTGACCTAAACATTGTTCTTTCCTCTTTACCTGGGCAGTGAAATACCAAAGATGGACGATACATACTTGCCACTTGGAAGGTTTGCACTCCTTATAATGCAAGCTACAAAGCAAATAGTAATTGCCGACATCGCTAAACGGTACTTATTGCTACTGAACTTGAGCGCTTTGACATTGTTGCTGTACTCAGCGAAACTCTGCTTGCTGGAGACTCTGTTGAAGAACTTGGTGAAGGCTATATGTTCTTCTGGAAAGATCTTTTCGAGGATGTAGATAGAATCCATGGGGCTGGATTCACGATCAGGACACTTCTCCAACAGTTATCCCAGTCCACCATTGGCTTTAGTGAAAGACTCATGACTCTATGGATCCCTCTTGTCAGTGACCATCATGCCACAATTCTCAGTGCCTATGCTTCAACCCTAACATCTTCTGATGCTGCCAACAGCAATGAATTATGTCTTCTAAGACTTTATGCCATGCACAATTTTACCACCACCACCACAGTTTTCCAGATGCCAGACAAATACAAGCCATCCTATATGCATCTATGCTCCAAACACTGGCAAACGCTGGATCACCAGCTGATAATTTTGACACTTTGGTTACAGATCAAACCACCATCTAGCAAAGAAGCCGGGCAGAAGCAAATCAACATCAGTGCTCTATAAAACTCTCAAGTATGTGACCACTTTCAGTGTACATCTCTCCAGGGCACTTCCGAATGTCACTGATAATATTTCACTTAATGATAAGTCAAGAGAGAATTTCTCTTCCCGAGTTATTATCTATTATCTATCTGTCTCGATCTGCTGGTCGATATGTTCAACTCACAGGGAAACTTTGGAGGTCCGACCGTGAGGTTTTCAACATCAACTGCGCTGCTTACAATTGAAATAAACTTGCAAGTGTAAAAATAAATGTGTTTGCAGCATAGTGGAGTTTAGTCTTGTCTTTGCAGCATTCAGAATGATTGGTGGAAGAATAAGGTGGGCCAAATACAAGAATTCACCAGCATGGGCGGGCTATTCTCTGAATTTTTACAATGCAGTAAAAATGTTCTATGATCCCATCAGAGCCTGCAACACGCCAATCCCATCTGCTGACAGATCCAATCTCATTAAGGATTGCCAAGGAATTATTTCACACTGGGCCAAATATTACAGTAAACTTTAGAACCATATTGACCCTGTTGATCTAACTGTCTTCGACCACCAAAAAACACTTCTGAAGACAGCCCACTATGTGATAGACGATGTACTTTCATCTTAGAACTTAGGAGCCATTGGCGCAGCCACCGATGCTGTGGAGGTTGTCATAACTTCTTTACTGTATGTCTGTTGAACATTGACTTATTTTAGCCCTTTTAAGGAAATTAGCTTTTTTAACGGGGCAGGAGGTGTTGTTCCCATTAGGTACCCCTCAAATGCATACAGCAAAAAAATAAAAGATGCTTACGTTTTCCACTGAAACCACATCTTTAAAAAAACATCCAGGACAAATGTGTATGCACAAACAAAGAAAAAGAAAGAAAGTTTTGTTGTTGTTGTGGGACAGGTGGTTGTTTTTTCTGCAAGGAATGTTACCTCCTCCCTGTAAGCTGCCATTGTCAGCAATTGCTTTTTGAGAAAAGCAATGACCTTTAAACTCACCCCTAACCCTTAGCAGTATTATTTATGCATTTGCAATTGTCAGATCATGTTGGTGAAATATTTAAACTCTTGCAATTTTGAGAATTTTTGTTTTTTATATTACAGTGCGAAAAACATTGAAATAATTATTTCTGGGTATTGAATCAGTGGATAATTAAGTAAGCCATTCTCTTGTTCATTGTCTTATCTAGAGTTATAAGTGCTGTAGTGTTTTGCTTTTTGAAATGCAAGTATTCAGTTATTTTTCATTCCAATTTTTTTTTCAGAGACATATAATAATCTGTTATTATTTATACCTATGTTACCAATTATCAGGGAAGAAAAAAGTACAAAAAAATTATACTTAAGTGAAAGTATGGGTATTGTGTCAAATTCTCACTCGATTAAAAATAGAGATAGCCAGTCCATATTATACTTAAGTTAAAAAGGGTCTATTGTTAAATGTACTTAAGTATTTAAAAGTAAAAACTAAATGATATTAACTGAAATTAGTCAGCACATGTTTTTTAACATGGTCTCACACTTACAAATTTATAACAATTTGCACAACTCGATTTGTATGAGAAGTTACTAAGATTAGAGGCGGGGTTAGATATCATAGGTTTTGGAAGTACTTCATTTGTATGAAATCAAATTAATGAATTTTTCATGAGATCAGGTACTTTAATGCATGAAGACTAATATGAAGACAAGTGAGACTAATAGGCAGTCATTGCGCAAAGATGATTGGTTATGCTATCCATTCAAATTGGTATGATTTGATTGGATGTTTTAAATATAAATGATAAATAAAGGTAAAATGCATAGGAACACGATCAATTGGATTGGATAGCTGGGCAAAATAAAAAATATTTTAGTCATGATCTTTGAGATTTGTAACAAGTACTTTAAATGAAAATGCAAGGAGGAAAAAGTTTTTATTTTTTTCATCGAAATGTAATTGAGTAAGACTACAATACTATACTATAATGATACTTAAGTAGATTAACGAAGTACAATTACTTAGGTAATTTCCCCCTCTGACAATTATTAATAAAAACAAATAGGGTAATTTAATTACCCTAGAATGTCTCTAGATCATATTTATTATGACTATATAAAAAGTCTAATGTTTTTTTTTCTAGGAATAACTTGTTTTTGTCCTGCAGGTGACATACATCATCTCTCAGAAGTGAGGATTGTGCTGCTGGGCTGCAGGAATTCTGGGAAGAGTTCAGCAGGAAACACCATCCTGCGCAAAAACAAGTTTGACGTAAACAGTGGGAAGATACAGAAAGAAGTAGCAGAAAGGAAGATCACTGTAGTTGAAGCTCCAGGATGGTGGAGTAATAGACCTGTAGAGAAGACCACAAAGTTCCTTAAAGAAGAGATTGTGCACAGTGTGTCTCTGTGCCACCCAGGCCCCCATGCTGTACTGCTGGTCATGCGTTTGGACTTCACATTTAAGAAGAAAAACAGAAAAGCATTAGAGGGTTACTTAAATTGTCTCGGTGAGAGCGTCTGGAGTCACGCTATAGTTCTGTTCACCTTTGGGGACTGGCTGGGAGACAAAACCATAGAGCAGTACATTGAGTGTGAAGGAAAGGATCTCCAGTGGCTCATTGAGAAATGTGGGAACAGGTATCATGTTCTTAACAATGAGAAGAGGAATGATGACACTCAGGTCAAAGGGCTGCTGGAGAAGATAGAGGAGATGTACACAAATATTTTACAAGAAGTAGAAGACAGGAGGGAAGCCGAGGAAGAGAGATCAATGGAGAGGACGATGGTGTTAAAGCAGAGAAAATACCTTAGATCACAAATCTGTAAGTCATTTCATTAAAGTATTCAGTATTCTGAAGCAAAAGCAGGTCAGTTTTTGTGTGCAAGGTTGATGTTTTATTCTTAAGTAAGTCCCCATTTATTGTGATGCTTTCCTGAGAAATCTATTGTCATATATTTTCTGTACAAGTAGGGAAGAAGTCCTAATAATGGACTATCATTTTCATTCCTAGTGTAGGTCAGATACAGTGCTGTTGTCATACTGTAAAGCCACAAATTAGTATGTTCCTTGCTGTACATCTCACTGAGGTATGCAAAATTCCAGGTGGATGGATTTTCAGTATAGTGATGACATCATGAGGATTGACTTTCCATAAACATTGCAGAATATTGATAGATTTAATTTTTGTTTTAATGGATACATACTAATGGGGCTAGCTAAATTCCTTGAACTACATTGTTAATCTCACAGCTCACACTTTCAACACAGATGTATCAATTGATTACATAAAATATATTATTCCATAAATCAAGGCCAGCTAGAAGGCCTGAATGAATACACCCACCATGTACGAATAAAACAGAAATATTGGTAGCTCCTCTACCCTCACATTTTTGTTTTCATTAATGAATTCTGCATACAGGAGCAGAATGGTAAAAAAAAAAGAATATACAGATAAACACAGAGATGAGAATAAATGAAGACAATATATATTTTTGTAATTTCCTTTTTCTTTACTTTAAGAATTGTCAGAAAAGTAGAAAACACTTTTTTTTTTTTAAAGGCTTTCCTTCCAGTTATGGATCATGACACTCCTCAGTGGTGCCCCAGAGTTCTGGATATAGCTTTTTTAGAGTCCATTCCTGATTCCTGATCTTTGCCCTTATAAACATCTAGCAACGTAAAAAACACCCAAGCAGGAAGCATAATTTATTATTTTTTAAATAATTTTTCAATTTCAATTTTTTTCTAATATCTTGACTGTAACTTTATTGAGTTTTAGTACTCTGTTACTGTCGTACTATCGGTAGAATCATTATGAATCTGAAAGCAGTGTTTTCAACTAAAGTACTGCCCTTCACAATTTGTATCACATTTTTTACCAAGTTTCCTTTTCCTATTCTTTTCAGTGAGTGGAGAGGAACAGTCAGATACGTTGTCTCTGAGAAGTTCTACTCATTCAATCAAATCACAATCCAGATCGACCTGCAGTTCTGGTTATGAATCAAGAGGTTCTACATTGTCCTTATGCAGCAGTTCTGATTATGGATCGACAGATTCATTGTACAGGTCATTGCTTTTTGATCAAAGTTCAGGAACCAAAATAAAGGAAAAAGCTTTTAAAAAGCTAAAGTTGTTGACTATACAGTAAATTGCTCTTAATTATTAATAAACTTTGTAAAATTCCAGGCCTCCATCCAAATACTTCAGTCATATTACACTTTTATATTGAGTCATACCAGGAAGGCAAAAAAAAAAAGAGTAGATTGTAGTAAATGTAGATAGTACATTTACATTTAAAGTATTTTTTTTTACTTTCAGTAAATTGAATGATGTAATAAATGTTGAAGCTGCAACATTGATTACCTCTCAGTGCTAGATAAGATACATTTATAAATGTAATCTAATGCTAGTAATGTAATGCAGCCTTGTTTAAATCTTTTGAGATAATTTAGCATTTTTGTTCTGCAGCTATTTATTGGCCATCCTATGTAATCATACATTGCTTTTACTCAGTTTCATAACACTCTGTGTTGCATATGTAGTCCTAACAAAAGGACTTAAGTGTAAAACATTGGTCTAACAGCAAGCAGTCGAAGAAGCAGGGTAGAACAGGGACAAAACCAGAAAAGGCTTAATACTAGATTAATGCATACCAACTCAGTAAAATGACAAGTGGAAGAGAGGAAAGTGTTTATATTGGCTGATAAGTAGCAGGTGAATGGTGAAGTAGAACAGGGGGTTATTAAGTCGGTAATGCTGATCACTGATAGGCTGGGCCAGAGGAGGGAGTAACTAGGCCTACCATTGATGTTCAGGTTTATAACATTACTAAATGATAGTTCTTTTTAACATAACTGGTATTTCAGAACTTGGTTAGCTGAACATTTCCAAACCTAAACAAACAACAAAATTAACTTTACTTACTCGGGTAAGGGGCCTGATAGTAGGTTAGGAGTTTCTCAGTCAAGCTTTGAATGGAGTCAACCATGAAGACCATAATTACCAATTTCCAAAATGCTGCTTTATGCCTCATTTTGTCAGTTTGGACATCATCTATAGTTAAAACTCAAATGTTTCGCTAACTGGCTGGACTGGCATTTTCTTATTTAGTCACTTACAGTAGTAAGCTCAGTGGTGGCTCAGTGGTTAGGGCACTGGTCTACTGATCAGAAGGTTGTGGGTTCAAGCATCAGCGCTGCCACTGTTGGGCCCTTGAGCAAGGCCCTTAACCCTCCGTGCTCCAGGGCGCTGTATCATGGCTGACCCTGCGCTCTTACCGATATGCAAAGAATGAATTTCACTGTACTGTATATGTGACAATCAATAGCATTCTATTCTATTACATTGGAACATGGAATGGTGTGGTGATTCTTGATTAAATATGGCTTTTAATAAAATGTGCAGATTTGCAAAAAACTTTCAACAACATTGACTTTCTTATTCTAGATCTATGTACACCACAGCAGGAAAAAAAGCCACAGTGATCACAAATTTCGGTGAGTTATCAGCAAATAAATACATTTCCTATTTTTGCAAATTAATGCATTTTGTTATTAATTCCATCTGAATTCAGTCACAAGCATCATTAGAAGGATCATGAAAAAAATGTGTAGCTGTGGCGTTCTACACTGAGCCATTTTTTGCATGTAAATTCACTAGGAGTAGTTACTGTATGTTCATCACCATATAGTATTCGTAGAATGCGCTTCTTTGCATTGTACTGAGATGTGCTTAAATGAGTAGGAAGTGCTCTGTAGGAAAAAACCCTAGATCTAGGTAAACCCTAGCAAGGTGACTGGGATTGTGGTGTAATCTTGCAGAAGTTTCCTCACTCGTCCAAGGCACAGACATCTGGAGCTGTGAGTCTGTGTGATGCTGCTTGAATAAAGATGTTAGGATGGAATTGTAAATAGCTGATGTATTGTGTTGGAGACCTTTTCAGAGACTCTTTCAAAAATTATTTTCTTCCCTGTCCACAATGTGTCTCAACTAAATGCTGATTTGAAGAATAAACCCGTAAGGACCAGGGATACTCTTTCAATGGCAACAATGTATATAAAATGATTCCTCCATTAATCCATTCTCTTTTCATGTACTTCACCAACATGTCTCACCTTTAAATGTAAAGTGGGCGGGGCTAATCCTGGCTGAAGCTTACCTGAGCTTTTCCCTTACTAGTCGCAAGACTGATGTCACTTGTCCTGCCAGCCTAGCTTTTATCAAAACTATGCGTTCACGCTTGAACGGTCACATCGAGTCTGAGCGACCTAGCTAGTGACCGCTAGCTGACTGTGCTAACTCTATAATTGGGTGGGTTGGTACATGTAGGGTTGAACAATCCTGAGTCTCCCTGCTTCACAGTTGTATTTAATTTTGCCTGAGCTCAGAGGGATGTAAGCCTGCTTATTAGAATATTAGGACCACACCAGTCTCAGATAAGTGTTATCAGAGAATTCAACAGCTTTTTGTAACTGCGTTTTTGTCATATTTCTATCTTTATTGTATTTATTTATGTATTATTTTTTGGATGAATTTTGATGGATGTTTAATATAACACTCAAGTTTGGTATACAGACATCTTCAATATTGAGTATATTATGCAGTGCAAATAATTCTCTCCAGGAAATTAATATATTGTCATTTTTTTTCTTTGCATATAGAGGAAAATACTGAGCACAGTGAAACTATTTGTTCAGGTGAAGAAAGCACTCGATCGACGTCTTTGCAGCACCCTGACACTGGACATGTAAGCATCATTGGTGCTGACACTCAAGACTAAAGATGACAGTTTTTAAATGACTCTATATCTTTTTAAACAAAGAACTGCAGGAAAGTAATCTGTGAAAATTATGTAAAAAGTTATTTTGCATAAAATGTACTAAAGATGAATTTGTCTTAGAAAATGTATAGAACCTCCAAATGCCTTTAAAATTTCTAGAAATGCTAGCTTTTTTGTTAGCACTAACTTTAAAAAGGAGCAATACAGATCTTTTGCTTGCAGTGTGACTGTAATGATATAGTTGAGCTTAAGTGTTTGGCCTATGTAGTCTTTCAAATGTTGTGATTGTGGTGAGTCAGTTTTAGAGGTTTTCCTGCATTCCTAGTACATAGTTTGCCTCCACCATGGTTCAGAAAGGATGTCTTGAATCATGCAATCTTTTTGTTGATTTGATATACCCTGTACCTGTGCTGTACAGTTATCAACACTTAATGTGTTTAAGCATACTGACTCCAAAAACAGGCACCAAATTTGAGCAAAAGTTAAAAAAAAATAAAAAAAAAAATAGAATATACTCTTTCACAACCTTGTTATGTGTGCTCAGGCACTGAAACTGTGAACACATGTTCTCGTACTGTTCTGTTCAACAGTGTCCAGCAGATGCAGAGGTATTCATTCCTGAATTGGCTGAAAACTGTTCCCAGGATATGGACAGTGATGCATACAGGTTGCATTTCTGCTTATTTTATCCTGTCCCTCAAAAAAATGAAGCCAAGCAGTTAACTGTTTAATTATTTAATAGATGTTTTCTTTGCATTGGGTTTTCTGCTCTGCAGGTTTCAGTGCACTCATGCTTGTCTGTATACGTGCAATGTGACCAACCTTGTCTTTGATATGGAAGGGAAAGGGGAAGTGCTGTACAGAATAGTGTCCTGGGATAGTCGTCTCTTGGATGACTTGGGCCAAATGGAGCCTGCGGGACCCCTGTACAGTATTGACTGCTTTGAAGGTTCAATCCGTCATCTGCACCTCCCACATTGTGAGACAGATTTTGGTAAGTTCATTTTGACTAACTACAATTTTTATAAACCAAGGCTATTTGTTATGATTATAAGCAACCTAATAAAATAGAAAGCTGGTATCACATTAAGAATAGAAGTCTGTTTTTAAAATGGTTGATATACAGTGTTGCAAAGGATTCACTCAAAATGCTTTGTTCTGGTTGTTCATATCTTATAGATGAAAATCCAGTTGAATTGGCTGTGGCACATTTCACTGGCGATAATGTGGAGATCATTCAGCCGCTGGAAGTCACTGACACACACGTGATCATTGACATCCAAGGCTTCTCCTTCTTTGGTCTCTTTAAAAAAGTAACCAAAAAAAAACCTTGCAACACCAGGGCCCAAGTCCTACTCTTCTATGAAGAAATAACTGGAATGCAATGGTGTAAACTGCACATCCACTTATTGCCAAGGAATGTGCCTGTTGAAGAGGTAATGTGGTTCAAAAAAAAATTGATAAATGCATTGCTACTGAACAAAAAAGGTAGATTTGTTAAACACATTTTGTTTGTGATGACCACAATTTCCCCTAAAATATTAATTTATAAATATTAATATTTTAGTTTTTAGGATTTTAATGCTATTTACAAATTCAATAAACTTTATTCCGGTCCTTGAAGGTGCAGAAACGGCACAAGCGCAACACGTACATTAAGACCAGCTCCAAATGTCAACTGATCACTGGTAAAAAATACAGAACATGCTGTGACCCTTATATATCCCAGCCAAAGGTAAACTACAGCTTATAGCATTATAGCAAACACTTGTCATTAACACTGCAGCCATCTGTGGCGAAACATTATTGATTTTGGACACCTTGGAATAATCTCTTTAGTTATCACTCGTTTCTTTAGGTTGGGACATTTGAGCGCAAGTATGACCCCAACTATCACACCACTTTTGAGGTGCTCTTTAACACTGAGGTTAAAGAGGTCACAGTTGGTCTTTTGGATGAAGATGGCCAGGAGGTGTGGGAGCCTCGTCGCCTCTTTCTTACAGGTAGCCAAGAGTTCGTGTTTTGTATATTAATTTAGTATTGCGATGCTCGTAGTTAGAAAACAGTAATGTGGATATTAATTAGGTAATATTTTAGTGTCACTGTTTTGTTTTTTGTCTTGTCACGTTAGGTTATAATGCAGCGGCAGCCCCACCCAAAACAGATACAGCGGGTAAGGCTATCTAACTTTAGGCACTCTATCCAAAAGGACAAAGACTTTTGTTTATTTTATTTATTTATGTATTTGTTTATTTATTTTTAGCTCATTGGCCCCCTAAAATGTAATTAATTTACTTATTGAACATATTAGTGTGAGTTTATTAGTATATATAAAATAATTTTGTATTAATGTTACTGGTATGGGAATAAAATAGTTCTTCTAGGAATTCCTAATCAGGTTCATATGATTTGTTGCATTGAATCTAGTATGGTGAACATGGGGTGGAAGTGTGTTGCATTGAACATTGTTAGAAAGTGAGTTTGATGTGTATTTGTATTTCAGGTGCAGAATTTGTGGATGTACACAGAGAACAGCTAATTCAGAAAGTTTCTTCAGTAAAGGAGATTGCAGACTGTCTGCTAAGCAAGAAACTGATTAGTAAGGAAATGTACAATAACATTGAAGTAAAAGCAACATCGCAGGAGCAAATGAGGCTCTTGTACACATCTCTTAATTCTACAGCAGTGAAAGCAAAATTCTATAAAATCCTTAAGAAGAAGCAGCGTTGCTTAGTGGATGATCTGGAGTCGGGATCGAGCCAGGCTTAGTGGACCCTTAAAGGAGATCATCACACACTGAGTAAAATCACACATAGTAAAGATGTAGCTGTTAATACATGCACACACTTGTAATGGCAAGTTTATTCTTTCTCATTGTGTGGGCGAAGTTCTACATAATTCTATAGAATGGAAGCAGTTAGATATTTTTATAATGATTGTGTTTTTATTAGTGTAATTGAGAATATTTTATATCAAAGTAAACAGTTTATACATATATTCAAACTATTTTCTGGACTGGTTGATATGTTTGTTACGTGGCCTATTTTGCTTTTTATATTTGGTTGTATTTTGCATTTATAACAGTATCATCAATTCATTTATTCTAGCATTTTGCCCTTTAATGTTGTACGAGTACTCAATATGTACATTAAATTATTGTATATCAGAGGTGGGGTGCGGTGTGCAGGGAGGGGAGTGGGATATGTTATTGTCCATATTTATGTTGTCAATGTTGTCCTGTTTTTCATTTATTAAATGGAAAATAAAAAATTGTTAAATAAAAAAGATTATATCTTAATGACCTTATCTCAATATCTCGGGTTTAATTCAAATATTTCCAATTATTTAGAAATGTTTAATTGTCTTTGCTTTGAATTTTTTATATTGAGAGTTTGGAAAGGGTTCAGTCAAATTTCTTCACTATACACTCTTAGAAAAAGTATTTTTCATGGGTTCTTCAAAGAGTTCTTTGGACAGTTAAGGGTTCTTAGCTTCCTAAAGGGGTTCTTACTCAAAACCCTTTCTGATAGGGAAACACTCTGTTGTATGGTTCTACCTTTGTTGTATAACCTTTAAGGGTTACTCAAGAGGGACAACGAGAGACCCCTTAAGGTTCTAGATTTGACCATTTTTCCAAAGAGTTTACTAACTGTATAACCTCTTTAAGTGTGCTATGCTATGTTTCCACCTTCTCCTTCTATTTCAACAGCACTGTTATCATAGATAAGTGTTTGATACCTCAGTACAACAGCAGACCTTACCCTGGTAATAAATAAATAAAGGTGGCCAGTGATTTCAGATATGAGACATTCAGAGATAAGGCATTTGAATGAAAGCTTTTCAGGTGTTTACCAGATTTTACCCTTTGATTCTACTGTTTAAAAAAGCCAGTGACTTTAAAAGTCCTGATTAGTTTTTGAAATTAAGAACTTTTCATTTTTCAGCTGCTCATAACTCAGACATGATCCACAGATCTCAATGCAGTGTGTTAATAATGCGTCTGTAGTAGAATTACATAGAATCAGATTGGACTTTGTGACAAGGGTGGGGTGTACGTGGCCTGAGGCTTATTCTGTTTGGTAGTGTTCATTACTAAACTAATGAATACACACCAAGCACGATAATGTTTTGGTGAATGTCTTTTTTTTAGGGACTTTAAATAAACTTCATATGTAAAACTATGACACATTGACAACTGAAATGGCTTCATTCTATGGTAAGTTTAAATTCTTATATATTTTTTTAAATAAAACATTGTATACAGCTTGTGCACTAAGGGTTGTGGGAATTTTTACATCATGAAATGTGTTACTATTGTTACTTACAATTGTGATCTTGGACCGGACTGGGACCACTTACTTATGATAATGGTCTAAAGCTAATTAATTATTAAAACTTATGGAGTTTTGTAGGTTTATGGATGATAAGTTGATCTGAAAACCTGCGGTAGCACATTTCATGGTTAAATAACTGTGATAGCACATTTTATTGTTAAAATAGGTTAACAGTTAATTTTTAATTGATTCTATGTACATTTTCTGAGCAGGACACAGTTCTGTAAATTCAGTTGTGTTGTCATTTAGATGTTATTTAAAGAGGTTATAAAGCTAACATGTTCAAACATCTATTGTATGGGCAGCATTCATTTGACCTTCAAAGTCTATAAGAATGTCTATTCTTTCTTTAACTGGGATGTAGTTTAATGGAGATGAGTCACACAGTTGTTATGTGGTGCTCTGGAAATGATAAAAGTCTTTAATGAAAGTGGCCCTTTCATGTAGAAAGTTGTAAAAGAGAAAACAAAGTGAATCTGACCTTCCTTGTGGCAGAATTGAAAGCATGGCACTTTTATCTTATCTTTACATTATTACTGACGCCTATGTAAGACTTCTAAAATCCAGGACAGATAGACTGTAATTGTGTGCCACTTTACATATGTATATGGCTTTTGTACATACTGTTTGGTGTTTTAGAGACAAGAAGACTAGAATGAGATTTCTACATACCAAAGGAGCCTACGATACCACAAAAGCAGAGGATATCTGCACACTGACATTGCTGCAAAGTGTAATTCAACAAAGCCGTAGCAGTGTAAAATTCTTAAAGTAAAAGAATTATTAGATATTTGTGACATTCGCTTTCGCTTGTCCAAATTCATTAAAAAAAAATTCATGGCATCAGGGATTTGCACAGACAAAGTCAACCTCCTTTTCTCTTCATCATCCTTATCTGACCGCCATTTATAACTTTGTTCTAATGTGAGTTTTATACATTTATTCAGTCTGGAATAAATTAAATTTTAATTCAGGAAATGTATATTTCTCTTGTGTAGGCGACACACTCCATCTGTCAGAGTTGAGGATTGTGTTGTTGGCATATAGAAATGCTGGGAAGAGGTCATCAGGAAACACAATCCTGGGTGGACAAATGTTTCACACTGAGAGAAGTGTTCAGTGCGTGAAGAGTCAGAAAGAAGTAGCAGGGAGGCTGGTCACAGTGGTTAGTGCACCAAGTTGGGTGAGGGACAAACCTGTAGAGGAGAGCACAGAGCTACTTAAACAAGAGATTGCGCTCAGCATGTGTCTCTGTCCTCCGGGTCCTCACGCTTTACTGCTGATCATACCAACAGCAGTTTCTTTCACAGAGAAGCATATAAATGTATTACAGGGATACCTAGAGCTCATCGGTGACAGTGTCTGGAACCACATAATAGTTCTGTTTACTGCTGGGGATTGGCTGGGAGAAAAAACCATAGAGCAGCACATTGAGTATGAAGGGAAGGCCCTCCAGTGGTTGGTTGAGAAATGTGGAGACAGGTATCATGTTTTCGACAATGCAAATAGGCGTAACCGAGATCAGGTTGCAGAGTTGCTGGAGAAGATAGAGGAGATGGTGGCAGAAAACAGGGACCTTCATTTGGAAATAGATGGAAAGATTCTACAGAAGGTGGAGGAGAGGAGGAACGCTGAGAAGAGAGCAATTAACAGGATGATAGTGATGCAGAAAGAGCGAGAAGACATCAGATCCCAGATGGGTAAGTCTGAATTGGTTACCTGGGTTCTTTGGTTCTTTTGTATTATGGCAAAGTTGCTATCATTGGTTTTCATGGTTTTACATATGGTTTATTATTCAGGAAACATTTTTCTACCTTGTTGATTTTCTCTTACAGGTAAGACCAATAGTTACTCCGAGCTGAGGGTTGTGCTGCTGGGATGCATAGCTTCTGGGAAAAGTTCAACAGGAAACACCATCCTTGGAAGGGAGATGTTTGAGCTACAGAAAAATGCTCAGTGTGTGAGAAGACAGGGAGAAGTAGCAGGGAGGCAAATCACTGTGGTTGAGGCTCCAGGATGGCACAGGTATATGCAAGTAGAAGATAGCTCTGCTTTACTTAAACAGGAGATTGTGCTTAGTGTGTCTCAGTGTTCTCCAGGTCCACACATTCTACTGCTGGTGATACGGGTGGACAATGCCTTTAAAGAAAATGATAGAAAAGTAATAAAGGGATACCTTGAGCTTCTCAGTGAGAGAGTCTGGAGCCACGCTTTAGTGCTGTTCACCGGTGGAAATTTTCTTGGAGATGCAAAAATAGAGCATCACATTGAGTGTGAAGGGAAGGCCCTCCAGTGGCTTGTTGATAAATGTGGGAACAGATATCATGTTCTCAGTAATGAAAACAGGGCTGATAACACTCAGGTTAGAGAATTACTTAAAAAGATAGAGGAGATGGTGGAAGGAAACAGTGGCTGTCATTTTGAAATGGACAGTAAGATTCTACAGGAGGTGGAAAAGAGAAGGAGAGTAGAAGATGAGAGAGCAAAAGAGAGGAGGATGAAAGTGCAGAAACACAGAGAGGACATCAGAACACAAATGGGTAAGTGGCTGTTATATTAAGTAAAAAACAAATAATGGCACAAAACAGCTGCTCGAAGTTTGCTAGATCTGTAGATATGGTACTTCAAAGTGAAATATTTATAATTAATGGTATATAATGCTTAATAATAATTAATGCATAGTTGTTAGTAATTGATAATTTTTCTATAAACTTTCAAGTCAAGGTTAATACTGGTTGAAATTTGTGTTATATCAGAATTAAACATAGAGAAGAGTCATTGGACAGAAGACTAAATAACCCCTTTCTCATGCTGACAGGAGACACACACCGTCTCTCAGAGCTAAGGATTGTGTTAATGGGTTTTCAAGGCTCTGGGAAGAGTACAGTAGGAAATGCTATCTTGGGCGGTAAAGAGTTTGACTTGAACAAAGCTGCTCGGAACGCAAAGAGAGAGGCAACGGTTTCTGGAAAACAGATCTCTGTGGTTGAGGCTTCAGACTGGCGATGCGTCAATGTAGAAGACAGTGCAAAGTTTTACCAAATGGACATATTGCACAGTGTGTGCCAGTGTGCTCAAGGACCCCATGCTCTGCTCCTGATCATACGTGTGGACTCCAACTATAAGGAAAACTATAGAAAAGCGGTGGCTGAACACTTGAACCTTCTTGATAAGAACATCTGGAGTTACACTATGGTGGTGTTCAACTTTGCACACTGGCTAGGGAACATGACCATAGAGCAATACATTGAGAGTGAGGGGAAGGCTCTCCAGTGGCTAGTTGAGAAATGTGAGAACAGATATCATCTTTACAACAGCAGTGAAGGTTCTGAGCCCACAGTGCTGCTAGAGAAGATAGAGGAGATGGTGGCCAGAAACAGTGGCTCTCATTTTGAAATAGACAGAAAGGTCTTGCAGATGTTGGAAGAAAGGAGGAAACTAGAAGAAAGAGCCATAATACGGCAGATGAAAGTGCAGAAACGGAGGGAGTTAATGAAGGCTAATATGGGTGAGTATCTGTTGTGTTGGTTGACAATCACAATATCATCTGCAGGCTAATAGTCTACTGACACTGCTGACTTATATTGACACCAACCAAATACAATCTTTAAATATGTGGAAAGTGCCATCATAAATATTTAGATGTTAGTTCAACTCTACAGTTCTAAAATGGAACATTAGTTAACATGAGGCCACGTCTCACATACTCTCACACACTCATCAATCCTTTCATAAGACAAATTGGCGTTAAACAACATAAACACCATAAAACTGTGAAGTTCAGTAGCAATCCAAGACTAGTTTTCTTAGTGTGAATGTCAACAATGCTGACTGAAGAAAAACTAAACACTATCTTTTCATTCCATCCCATTCCCTTTGTACCATTCTATAGTTCCTGCAGAGCTGCAAAAGAGTCAGCAATATTTTGGGAAGAGTTCAGTAGACGACACAAGGTAATTTAGCACAAAGTGAACTGATGTCTGAGATACAGTGCATTAGGAATGTATTCAGACCCCTTCACATTTTCATCATTTTGTTACATTGCAGCATTACTTTAAAATGCAATAAAAAAAAAATTCATTTTATTTTTTTATTTTTTTATTATTCCATAATGGAAAAGCATAAAGTTTTCATAAAGTGTTGTACAGTTATTACAAATAAAAAACTGAAATAGCCCGATTACAGCCTGAAGTCTTATTGGGTGTGAAGCTACAAGCTTGGGACACCTGGATTTGGGGATATTCTCCTATTCTTTTCTGCAGAACTTTTCAAGCTCTGTAAGGTTGAATGGGGAGCATCGCTGTACTGCTATTTTCAGGTCTCTCCAGAGACGTTCAATCGGGTTCAAGTGTGCACTCTGGTTTGGCAGACTTGACCCATTCACAGACTTGTCCCAAAGCCTGCGTCGTCTTGGCTGTGTGTTTTGGTCATTGTCATGTTGGAAGGTGAATCTGAGGTCCTGAGTGCTCTTGAGCAGGTTTTCCTCAAAGACGCCTCTGTACTTCAGTCCATTCGTCTTTCCCCTTGATCATGACAAGCCGCCCAGTCCCTGCTACTAAAAAAAACATTCCCACAGCATGATGTCGCCGCCACCAGGGTTTTTTAAATTAAAAAAAAAAAATTAAATACATTTTCTTTGCAGATTGATGAAAAATAATAAATTGAATAAATTATAGAGTAAAGCTGTACGTAGCAAAATTAGGAAAAAGTGAAGGGGTCTGAATCCTTTTTGAATGCACTGTATATGTGTACAACATAGTGTTGTTGTTGATCTATCTAGCTTTAATTAGAATAGAATTGAATACCTTTATTTTCATTATACAATGAATATACTGTCCTTCTTTGCACGTCTGAGAAAATGATCTGTTGTATATACTGTATATCTGTGTTCCTGCTAGTAATAAAAGAATTAGAAAGATGTTTCTCACAACAAGGTAAAGTGCAGCCTACTGCACGTTCTTCATATTATATTTTAGGGTAGAGAGAGGAGCATCACCAACACCCAGCAATATGTCCATGAGGAGCGACAGTTCTTTGGAGCTACCACTACATTTCAGTGGGGAAATCACCTCTGATCATCATAGGTATGCTAAAATGATCCATACACATGCAATGGACACTGCAGATGCTCAACCCTGTGTTGAAAGTCCAGATTATATTTGAATGACTGTAAATACACCAAAATGATGGGAGCAAATCTGCTAGTTTTGATGGACTGATTGATGTTAAGATAAAGAAGCATTGTGTTTCAGACCTTCACCGTTCTGCAGTTACCAGTCGCTGAAGAGTGAGCCGACAGTGAGTCCCTGTAGTGGGACACTTTACACTGAGCCTCATGGGTACTGACTGTCTTCTTAAGTACAAAAAAACAACATGTAAATAAGGAATGATCAATATTGTCCTCAAAGGGCCAGTGTGGCTGCAGGTTTTCATTCTTACCAAACAGGAATGAAAACCTGCAGCCGCAAGCACATCTCTGATGTTCATTAACATGACATATGGCAAGGGATTATTAGTGACTGCTCCTGTGGTTGGTCATTTTCTTGTAACTAAAAAATTCAAGTAAATTGCATTTAATGTTTTCTTATTAGTTGTGGTTCTTTTTTGATGCAGAAGCATTTTAATAGCTTTTACATTGTTTGTTTTTTCCCTTCATAGAAACCTGGCCAGTCTGGCACAGCAATCCCTCAGATGTTCAGTGTGTAGACAGATGTTGAGAGATCCAGTCTCCTTGCCTTGTGGACACGTCTCCTGTAGAGCATGCACCAAACATACCTGCTTACAATGCCATGAAGTACCCAGAACACATCCGGAATTTAACCAAAGCGCTTTGATTGCAGCATTGGTTCAGAACCTCCAGCAGGTTCTGTCATCTCCTCCTTCTGCTCCTCATACTCCTGCAAGACCCGGAGATGTTGTTTGTGATGTTTGCACTGAGATAAAGATGAAAGCAGTGAAGTCATGTCTGACCTGCACTGCATCTTACTGTGAAAGCCATGTGAGGCAGCACTACATAGTACCAGCCCTGCAGAGACACATGCTGGTGGAGGCGAGTGTAGACTTAGAGCAGAAACTCTGCCAGCTTCACCACAGAGCTCTGGAGGTCTTCTGTAAGACTGACCAGATGTACATTTGCACCTTGTGTGCATTGCAGAAACATAACGATCATGAGATTGACTTTAAATAGAGATTAGTTTTAGACTTCATCAAGGCAAGATGAGTTGCATGCTTGTTCTGTATTTTACATAATGCATTACACTCTATACATTCTTGTAAATATTAAGAAACACCTAAACTATTTGTATATACAGTACTGTGCAAAAGTCTTACCCTACATTTATTATATACATTTGGTCTTAGATGTTTATTTTATGTCTTTTGCATTAGTGCGTCATTAAAAAGGAGCAAATTTTAGATTTTCAAACATTCATTTTCCAAAAAAAGAAAGTAACATATTAATTAGATAAAAACAGAATCAAGGCTGTCTGAGATTTTACCTGCAGCGACAGAAGCAAGTGACAGCCAAAGTCTGCAGAAGAACTGTGGCAAGTTCTCCAAGATTCTGGGAACAACCTACCAGTCGATTTTTTTATAAAACTGCACGACTGTGTGTTTTAAAAGGCAAAGGCTGCTCACACCAACACATTGATTTGGTTGAGTTTTTTACTGTTTACTGCCCTTTATAGTATATTCTTTATATAAAAAAAAAAACAACAACATTATTTCATTATTTTAAAAAACATTTTCACTTTATAGAATCTCTTTACATGTGCCTAAGACTTTTGCTCAGCACTAAATGTATAAAGTATCCAGTACATAACAGACACAGTCACCATTATGTATTAAAATGTATCGTATATATGTATCATTTGTAGATTAACTGACTGTTTTGTGAGTAGTGTGTGTAGCACTCTTGAGGACTAGCACTTACTCAAACTTTTGTGTTTAGTTGTTGCTCTCCCTGTTCTTTCTATATTGCACATGTTTCTAGTAATTTTGTGGAAACTTAGTTCTGCAGCTGTTGTGTCTGTCAGCTACTTTAGCAGCTAGATGCTTGGATTGTATTCCGCCGCACATGTATGTCATTTTGGATTAAAGCGTCTGCCATAATAAATGTAAATGTAAATATTCGCTCTAGTAATCCTGTTAGGCGTAACTAAGTATTTCTGTTGTTTGTTTCATATAGACCTTTTTTGTTCAACTTGCTCAAGAGTGCCAATAATTTTGGAATCAAGGGACTAGAATTGGCACACTTATTTATATTCCCAAATTTGTTGTACCATATACTTTTTGTTCTACTTAAAAAAAAAAAAAATGTTCCAACATTGAGAGTGGTTGAGATCTTTAGCCTGATACAAGTTTGGTTCTTTACAAAGGCACCATATAGTTTACACTTTGGGAAAATATGTGTTCTCACTGAAGAAGAACCAACAACGCAGTAAAATTTCATTTGATGTACTTTTTATTTTCTAGGAAAAATACATAATCGTATTAAGTCAGACCCTTTTCTCATTTGCAGCAGCTCTGAGCTGATGGGACAGTCTATGGTGGTGGCGTTGTCGGCAGGTCCGCAGCTGGTGTTTTAGTTGCAGTAGTTTTGCAGGTCAAAGATGCTGCAGGGTTTATGGCAGCACTGCTCCACAATGCCTCTCTTCACCATCAGCTCAGTGTGCTCTTTATATGGGTATTCAGCCAACTCGCCTTCCTGACCAGACTTGGGGGAAAGGAACCCTGGAAAAGAGAAACAGAGCTTATTCTAACATTTCAGCGTGATAATTCAATAATCCAAAACTAGTAAATCCATTTTGTCTCCTTTAATGTTTATTGAAATGACTAACCTTGAAATTAATTTGTTGTGTAAGGAGGCTTTATTGATTTTGTGCTATTTTGTAAGGTATAGTAAGCAGATACTTTTCACCAGATGAATCAGAGGGTAAACACTGGAAGCTCATTTAATGCCACTTCAAACTAAAATGAGGCAGTTCCTCACCCAGCAGAGGGTCCACTTCTCTCTTGGGGTTGTAGAAGAACCCTGATGGGCCACAGACTAGGTAGAGGGCATCAACCAGGTGAGAGCCGCACAGGTGCTGAGGTGCAGCAGAATTGGCTCCTGCAATGGAGCAAGCCAGCAGGAACAACAAAGCACCAGCCTGGAGCCACACCGCCATGGTCTGAGAGACAAAAATGCGCAAGAGAATTGAAGGAGAAAAATGTATTTGATTAGACACAGTGCTGTGTAACTGCAAGAGAAAAGAAAAGGTGAGTTAGCTGTAGATTCTTTTTAATACTGTTCATTTCTATTACAATCTGACAACGATCAAAATACTTTTTATGGACATATAAATTATTTTCTTACAAAGTCTAAAATTTAAAAAAATTTAGGCTTAAAACTTTTTAAAACTTAAGAACTAAAAAAATTCTATATTTTTTTTTACCACTGATACTATATTAGCTAATTTCAGTGGCAATGGTTATTAGTTTTATTTGGTTTCTCAATTTGTACTTTTATTTTCTTTTAAGCATTTTATTTGACTAATATAACCCTGTTAGGCAACATATCTTGCTATGTGTGCTATTTTTACACAGATTTTTTTGTTCATCTTGATTAATGCTGCTAATAATTCTGGAATCAGGGGACAAGAGCCGTCACATTTACTGCCTTGCAAATTTGCTTGACTCAATTCGTATGAAAGGTTACGAAGGTTAGGGTTAGAGGTGGGATTAGCTCTTGTACCTTTTCTTACGACTTCTTTCGTATGAAATCGAACAAAATCCAACCACATCTTCCTTGCTTGTTCAAATTTGTACGAATTTCTCATGAGATCATACCCAGAATTTATTGCATCGATTATTTTTCGGAGAGAAAAACATTATTTCTTCCCAATATGGGGAGATCTGTATTTTACTTTTTGAGATTTGAAAATTATTCAATTACATAGTATTCAATAAAATAGTTTTTAATAATTGTATTAGCATGTCAACTAATACCCAACAGCACAACAGCAATCCATTCCTAAATATAATGTAAAAACAAGTTTTTTCAGAAAGTTAAAATATATATTAAAGAGGCATAGAATTCGAGTCATCCCTTAAAGAAAAGACAAAAAAAACAGAAGACCCATTGGAGAGATCTAGAGAGTTCTGTAGTGGTCTTACTTGTGCTAGTAGACAGAGAAGAAGCCCTGTGAAGGTGGTCAGAGATGCTGATGGAAAATAGATGGTTGGGAACGATCAGTGGTTCTTCTCCACCTTTATACCTGTGCAGGCTTTTGCTTTGTCCATGTCAGCGGAAAAAGCACTGCACATGCACAAACCCTCTAATGCTGTTAAGTGGCTGTCCAATCACACATGCCACATTAGTTATGTTTGTTCAAGCTAATTCGCCTTTCCGCCTGAATCGACTTACGTCTCTAGAGGAGTTTCCAGTTATTCGAAATGGCACAAACACACTCTTATCACCATGCATTGAAGAGAACCCTTAGGACTTCATCTGAAATCAGTTTGAGACACAAGTTTATAAAAGGGTCAGAATGGAACTTAACCCTCAATCGTAGGTCTGGCAAGTGCACCAGCCATTGGAGTTAAAAAATGCTGTTTGCTTTTGAGGGCAACAGAAGGTGGCAGCTGTTGAGTATGATTTGTAAAGATCCTTTCCTTCTACCTACCATTTGTGTGTAAGTCAACAACAGAAATTAGGCAAACCACTAATGATTTACACAAACAGAGGCCGACGTGTCGTAGTGTTTCCTGCTCTTGGTGATTGGTTGTTGAATAAACTTAACATTTTAGTGTTATCTAAAGGTGCTGTTAGTGATGAAACAAAGGATTATATACAGTACATATATAAAATTCATGTTGGTGAGGATATTTAAAAAAAATTAAATTTGTTTTATAAACAATACAAAGTATGGCATATGGCAAATTAATTGTGTTGAACAAATACATGTTAGCAACATGTTCATTTAATGATTTAAATACCAGTGTTTATTATGATTATTCTACCCTGAAAAATAATCCTCACCCCAAAATAAAATGTATACCTGATTTTAGCACATCTAGGTTTTCTCATAATTTGATTAATACAACTAACAATTACTAAATATGTGTTTTCAGGACAAGCTATACTGTTATGGTAATTGATAAACTTAGACTGGCCCAACTAATAACAACAAGTCTAGACAACATCAATTAGTGCCTTTTATTGCAGATAAATATCATATATCTAATTATAGCTAAGAAACATTTGTTGGATAGATATGACTAAACTTGAGCCAACTCAAGTTACTTGAAGTCAGTTACTCAGGAATTCTTAATATGTAGAGCAAAGTATTCTGTTTTTAGTTGGTATTTTATCTAACATCATCTGGTAAACATGGAACATCAAATTTCGCAGCTTTGCAGGCAGATATAACTTGTTTCATCTGTGGCTAGTTAAACGTAAATGTGAACACGCTAACTACCTTTAACTAGATCATGAAAATACGTAATTAACCACTACTAATTAAGATTTCAAACCTAAAAATAATCCAAAATTCACATCACTTCCATCCAATTGCATTATTGTTTGTGCACTTAGGTTTGAAATTGTCTTTTTCGTTGCTACCTAGACCACTCTAGCTATCACTTGTACAAACTAGCATTAGTTTCTAGTCTTTCAGGTTATGAATCCCTGCGCCTTCAACTGTTTGCACGTTTTGTAAGATAAGAGAATATGAGCGTCTGCTAAATGACTAAATCTAAATGTAATAAGGTGAAATGTCAGGTAAAATTCCAGATCTTATTACGAAGCTTCAAGCTTCAGTTTTTCCGCCACATGTATCTCTATGCGTATCTCTATGTTCATTCTGTATACTCTTTTAGAAATTGATACACCACCATCGTGGAGTTTAAACCACGGTGACATGCCTTTTCCATAGAAGAGAACCGACTTGCATTCCATGTATAGATAACGTCTTCATTAGCCTCTGTTAACTTAACAAACCATTATTATATTTTAAATTACTACAGATGTTTTTTTGTCATTTTATTGCACAATTTAATTACAAAAAAATCATACCATATACAGCAAACTGTTAAGGAAATATTTGTTATAGTAGTACATTGTCAAATACAGCTATTTTATGGATCCGTTTAACAGAACTATCAGAATATAGGCCTGTCCTTCATTTTTACTCTACAAATGATATGAGTGTCAATATTAATGGCATTGGTTCATTTTTGTGGCACTTTGCTTTCTAAATAACCTTCCTGTTGCAAAATATCCTAGAGACTATGACTTAAAGGAGTAAATGTTGGGAGATAAATTAAATAAATTCTCGATTAAAACTTACACATAAATCTTTATACGTGTGTTGTGTGTAATCAAATTCATAATTCTTTTTCAGTATAGAAAACATGTTACATAAGGCAAGTTCTCATTTTACACGATTAGAAGAAGAACGATAAATGTAATGAAAAAAAACCCACGTTTCTTTCATTTACCATTTCTCTTAGAATGACCTCCATGTACCTTCATTTTTTTTCAAAATAAAATGTCTCATCTATTACATTTTGAAATGAATAAAATCTTGCTAGCACCTCTTCAGTATTACTTTCTTCCAAGTGAAAGGAAGCATGGTGTCCGGATTACTTCTTACTTCTTCTTTCCCAACGATCTTTTCAGCTCTAGCGGAGATCCTGTTTTCTAAAGCAATTTGTTTTGACAGTTTGTTATTTGTAATTTGTAAAAGACATAATTAAACAAATCAGAGATTCACACAGAGGCGCAACAAGCTCTTTTGTGGGGGATATGCAAGATTTGGGCCCCCCTTTCTGCTTCGTCTCCCTTTATATGAAGAAGTAGTCCATTAAGGTGCATACAGTGATTAGGCTTTAACACTTTAGTACTCAGGAAAGAGTGGATTCTCGTTTAAAACTGAGGTCCACCTAGCAACCATTTCTTCGACACTTGTGGAGGAAGATGCAGACCAGTACAGATGATTGTTGATACTGAGAATCCACCTCTTAAGCTGTCCACAGTCCTTCTCTTGGGAAATGTTCTCTTGAGACACTTTCTTGTAGCAGAAACACAATCAATTCAGTGTAATGCATTAGTACGTTTTGGACATATTTATTTATAAATGAACAAGCTATTATAGGATATCTTACCTTTGGCATCATGCCACACATCATTATATTAGAAGTGTGTAATATCTGGTCTGTGTTGCCTCAGGTACTTCTGGATTTGTGGGACTCGACCTGTGGTATCAAGAAATGACAGACACCGAACCAAGCCTTCTTTCTTGGTTGCCATGACACCTGCCAACTTCGTTGCTCTGTCAGGATTACAAGAAGTTTGTTACTTTACGTCAGTTAGGATAAATACTAAAACAAAGAAAAAATATTACACACCTGTACAAGCTGAATGTCAATTATTTTGTTGGAGACAATGTCCAGCATGGAGTATGACCCAAATTTTGCGGCGTACACCGGGCTGTCGGCCTTCATGTCCCCTCCGACAACATCTCCCTCTTTCTCCCTCAGGCGTTCAGCTGGATTGTCCTCCACAGTGAAAATACACACGGCTCCAAATACGCAGATGAGTGGTTGACATACATGGGCCGTGATATCGTTTTCACTCGTAGAGCAGACATCTTTTTTGACAAACGACCTAATATATTTACTTTTACATATCACATTCATAGATGTTTATTAAAGAAACATTGTATTTATTCCTTAAAATGAATTCATCTAGAGTAAAATGTTCACTACAGACTATTGTAGTGCATTTTGGTTTGGTTCTGTTATCTGGAATAGAGGGAAGAGAGGGCCCATTCTCCATCTTACACCCGAAAAAGTGAACATTTGTAAATGTGCGCCACCCCAAACTGTACACCTACCCACACTGTAGGTGTGAGCAAGATTGACAGGACAGTTGATTTCACAGCTCATGAATACGTAATACGAGGTAGACTGTGATTGCCTGTAATCAATGAGCGTTAAGATAACATCGTCAAGTGTAAATCCAAAACGTTGGTTAGGGTGCAGTATAAAGAGATTTGAAAACTTCAGATGTAATTATATGTACTCTTCAGTGCACAACATGTGTGGAGAAGTATGCAGATAACCACCAACTTGCTACAAGGTTAGATTTTTGAGTAAGAAGCAAAAAATACTGTGTAGTACCTTTCTTTAAAAAAAAGAAGAAGAAATAATGCAACAAAATGGTAAATAGAACACTGAATTTAATTGCAAGAAAAAAGAACATCACATAATTTGAAGGGTCTTTATTACAGTATAGAAATAGACAGACTGCATATTTATCAGGTCCAAAAGAATTTCTGGGCACCCAACAGTTTTTTTTTAACGAATCTAAACTTGATTCCTTTATCAAGCTGAATTATGTGCATGTCATCTGCAATGTTAGTTCAACTACTGGAAGTGGGGTACAGGGAAATCTTTTTTTAAATGTTTTTTTTTTTTACATTTTTAGGTGATATAAAAATAATCAGCGTTAGCATGAGCTAGTTTTATCTTTTTGTTGCTTTTGGGGGCCCCTTAATGGCTATAAACCCCTATGCGCAGTTTTGAACAGTTTTCTGTCCAACCTGCTGTGAAGGAGAGCCTCTATATCTGGGAGTTTTAGGGCTCTATGGATTCTGTTTTATATTTCAATTTAAACAAATTGCCTTTAATTTTTGTTTCTCATCTTCAGAAGTTTTTACATTTTTAATCGCAAATATTACATGAAAAAAAATGAAGATAAGCGTTAAGTAGATACAAGAATATAGATACATTTTTTTTTTACTTTTCACATTATTACTACATGTAATACTATTCCAAGAACACTGAAAATATTGGTAGCTGAAACTGTGATTGTACTTATAAGCAGCATTCACCTTCCTTTCCTTGTTCTGCATTATCTCCTGAGATACAAGGTATTTATTGCACGTGTCGTTTTTGATAACATGATTCCTGTTCCCACAATTTTCAGGTTATTGCTCCTCTTAATGGAGCGTTAACAGGCCTTACAGATTAACTGACCATCTAATCCTGAAGAACGTTTGTTTTTCTTCCACATGGCCTTAAACCTGTCTAACAGAGATGAGTTTTTCAGTTTCTTTAAAGGTTTTGAAGGCTGTGTGTGAGATAGCATTAAGCCTAGTTACAGTATAGTTACACACCATATTGCAGCACAAAATACATTTATAATGAAACCACATTAAAAATTAAAATGACTCAAATATTTGCAGAAGCCCCTGACCAGGAATTGCGGTTAAAATATGATTGTTAAAGTCACCTAGAGAATAAATGTTTCTTTGATTTTGAAAGGCTACTAATCAAGAGGTTCTTCAAGTCCACTTGACAGTTACAAATGCATCCTTCTTGATAGACAGAAGCCCGAGAGGAAACCAGACTTCTTGACAGTGAATCATTGATGGGTAAGCGCTGCACTTTTTTCTGTACTCCCCAACAGATAATTATTAGGACATTTTTAAATACTATTCTTTGGTTCAGAATGTGTGGCCCGACTGGCCCAGATCATTTGAATACTCAAGCATACAGTCAAGCCGGAAAAGTCTGCACACCCTTTTCACCTTCTCCACGTTTCATTACATTACAGACTTATTCTACAGTAGATTGAGTTCATTTTTTGCCT
>JAOUQW010053017.1:0-15317 GCA_028565825.1 Olivaichthys viedmensis
CTGGGGGGCTTTGTGGGAAAAGGATCTGCCCCCTGCTGTAGTTTTCATTATTCTAGGAACTGATAAAGAACCTGCACGTATTGATCGTCCTCTAGCCCTTTATCAGTGTCAGTTTCTGACCACATGACTGCTGTTGGCTGGATATTTGTAAGTGGTGGACTGTTTCTCAAACCAGCAGTGACAAAAATCCAGGTACACTGCTTCACCTGATACACTTGTACCTGCGTCACACAAACCATCCCATGTCAGTGTTACGGCTGTGCTGAGAATGAATCACCTCACATAATATCTGATCATTGGGTGTCTTATGTTCCATTAATGAACAGGGTAGAGGGGGACTGACAAATTGGTGTATGGTTGGATTTACTGTAATACTGAGTGTGGCCTGCCTGTTGGAAAGTGGTTGAAGGATATTTTACTTAAAAAAGAGCCAACTTACTGTCAAAAACTTACTTGGCATTTTTTGACAGAAACCGTTTTGCTTTTTTTTTGTTTGGAAAAATGGCAGAAATTCAAGCCTTCAGACTTGGCAAACTTCCCATGTCTTAACATGTCAGAACAATAGAAGTAATCACTGTCAAGCCTGCCACTTTGGAGACTTTTTCATGCCTTTAGCTTTAATGTGATGCATTTCAAAGAGCAAACGGCATCTGCCTCACCCCCCCAACAGCTGTCATCGGCTTCATCCAGAGGTCAAAAGTCAACAGTAGTGGAGAAAACAGTCCACATAAAAGTGGCATCATATCCTTGACTGAAATATATATATATATATATATTTGTGTGTGTGAAAGAGTCACTTTACGGTCAGTCAAATTCAACGTGGCATTCTGCGCCTGATATCCGGCAAATTCATGGAAAGATACATTCAGTATATTAGAAATATTTGTTCAAAGTTAAGGAAAGATCCGTTTGGTATGTTTGGTATGTGTACTTTTGGTGCATGTGGTGTGTTCACACATTAAAATTCAATGAGATCACCAAAATTTTAATGTGGAAGGCTGAACAGTGGAAGGGGAGGAGCCTTCAAAGCGTGCGGCAGTTTGAAATTTCCTGAATGGCCAATGCAACAAGTAAGAATGTTGCTGGACCGCAGTCACCAATTAGGAGCAAAAAGTTTCGACCAGACATTTTGGGTTTTTGGAGGTTGTTTCTCTGGGGGCTGTTCTGACCCGGTCCAATGACTTGAGGTACCACACTCTAATCTGTCATTTTCATTTAGTGCAAAAGGTTAGTGTTTAATTCATGAGGTTTCTACTCTATAAAAATCCAGATCAGATCATTCCATAGTCAAGTCCATAGTGTGTGGTCTAAAAATAGTGCATAGTGCAGGATTTAAGACATAGCCCAAGTTCAATACGTTCAGAAATACACTCAAAGTCACAGAAAGATACAACAAAATTATACATTGATATGAAAAAATATATAGACAGAATATATATATATCTTATATATGGATTTTTTTTTTTATATACACCAACAGTGATGGAATGATACTTTGAAAGATACATTTGATATATTTGAAAGATTGAAATATGCATTTAAGGTGACAGAAAAATGCATTTTAAAGATTCAAATAATACATTCCAAGTCATGGAAAGTTACTCCTGAAGATACATGTAAAAAAACACGGAATGATACAGTTAATGCATTCGAAAGATACATGCGATACGTTTGGAATATATGCTGAGTTAGAAAAAGACATGAAAAATATGATACATTCAAAGTAATGCAAAGATTAATTCAATTGATACATTCATAGCCATAGAAAGATTTTTTTTTCTGCAAGGCTGTAGTGCTTGCCAACAATATGTTACAAGGTGTAGCTGTAATCTTAGAGAAAGAAAAGTAGAGATTACGGTCTGTTTTTTTTTTTCTAGCCTGGGCCCTTCTCTGCCTACTGAAAGATGTTGTCGGGTGATGACAGCGCACACATGGGCGGAAACGTGAGACAGGAAGAAGCAGTGACAGATAGGAAGACAAAAGAGAGAGAGAGAGAGAGAGAGAGAGAGAGAGAGGAGTGTCATAGCAAAATAACAAGAGACAGGGTGAAAAAAGGGGAAAGAAGAGGAAACACAAAGATATAAGAACATGAAAAGGTTTCAGGGGAGGATGGGAAAACAGGTGACCAATACACACACACACACACACACACACTTTCACACACATACACACACACAGAGGCAGGAGCAAAGGAACCAGGAGCACACCTTTCCTCCCGCTTTGATCATCATCAAAGCATCAGCAGCTGCCTCATCGGCCAAATATAACAGTTTCTTCTCTTATTTGTGTGTGTATGTATGTGTTTGCGCACACACACACACACACTCACACACACACACATACACACACACACACACATATACTGTATATGCATGCATCACTGCAAAAAGTGTTCACCATCGGCTGGCATAATTTAATTCAATCCAAGATAGGTTTATTGGCATGACTGTATGAATGCCGCTATGCAATAATACAAACAATATCACCTACAACAACATGAACACAATAATATAACAACAATAGTGTGTTTCATGTTGTGCTACATAATGCTTAAACTCAGTTGGAATAATTCATTAAAACTGACTCGATTTTGTGAGTCAACTTTTCTTTTTTTAAAACACACTCACACTTCTTCGAATCACGGACTGTTGTAAAAGTAGAAACAATTAAAACCAAAGAAAGAGTGCGAAACAAGAACAAATTGATGCGAAAAGTACACTGTTGTACATTAGCATTTTTATTTTTACCTTTTAAGTAGTTACAAGTTAAAATTCGTTTTTGTCATTGAGTAGAATCTGCTTTTTCCGTTACAACATTTAAGTTCCTACCTTCGGTGCCCTATAGATACTGTTTTCATGGATTTTACACATTAATATGGAATGTTAACATAAACATGGAATCACATAGAATTGCGATATGATCTTAACACAAGACTCAGTAGACTCTTTGCAAAGTAAGTCTATCCCCTCACGCATCAGCCGTCAGAATTTAAACATCTCCGAACATATGATATCTTGTTGTGAAGACATATTAGCTTATTCCTAACCTTGTGATAGCTGCTGGTAGGAGTTGTCAGTTTAGTAGGTACTCATAGGCAGGAATTCGCCTGGGCATAGATTCAACAAGATGCTGGTTGTGCAGGAATGTTGTACCATACAGAAATGACAGCTCATACACACGGCTTGCTGTGAACAGCCGTTTCCACCTCATTCCAAAGATGCTCAACAGGGATGAGATCCTGGACGTGTCCATCTGAGTGTGCATAGACTGTAGCCATGAAGGAATGAACTTGGTCAGCAATAATGTTTGTAAATGCCATACCGTTGAGACGTTCTTCAGTGCGTATCAAGAGCACAAAATGTGTGCCATGAAAAAAATTCCCCACACCATCACCACCAGCCTGTGCTGTTCACACCAAACACGACAGCTTAGTCATCCATCCATTAGCCTGATGCAAAAGGAACCAAGATTCGTCAGACCAGGCAACCTTTGTCCATAACTCAATGGTCCAGTTTTGACGCTGTGCCCACTGGAGACGTGCTTTCTTGTTCTTCGCTGACAACGTTGGCACACGACACTGTCTCAAAAGGGTTACAACAGCCAAAGACTACGTCCAATAAGTGGTGGGTTCTGGTTTTGTGTACAGGACAATCAGTGGTAGTGCCAACTATCACGCCACCTTCACTAAGTCACTAAGGTCACTCGAGCACTAACTGATGCCAGAAATGCTGGTCTGTCTGATTTATACCATGTGATGTACAACCTGTTAGCATGTACAATTTATGTGAATGTGGGTGTGTGAATGCTGCTTGTCTAATAAACTGGCAACTCAGTGTAAATGGCTCAACATTAATATTATAGCACCAAGAATCTCAGTTTGTCTCGTTATGCCATCTTGGCCACTATTGCCTAGTATACACTAACACGGGTAAATTTGAAAACACATCTTTTCTTATCCGCTTTGCCCTTCCATCCACACTAAAACGGCATTTTCGAGTACAGAAAACGCATCTTTTCGGATCCGCTCTTCCAAGTGCATGAATCTGAAAACGTTGTTTTCGCATTGTAGTGTGGATAAGGGGGAAAACGGAGCTTTTCAAAAACGCTGACGTATGATTTGTCATGTGATCTCCACAATTCGAAGATGGCAGAACCCATTTGCCATGCTGTTTACTATATTAGGTATTTTCATTTCATGTTTGACTGCTTTGTATAGTGTACAAGCGACACTGTGGTGTGCAAGAAAGCGTGTTTTATGACCGGAAAAAAAATCAAAAAAACAAAAATAGCAGAAATTATGTATAGGTCATGGGTCAGACACCTAGTGCGTATGCCCAGCATGACGTTTTCTAGCATTTTCACGTTTCATTGTGGAAACTTTTGGCGAACGGACTGAAAACGCTGGTGTGGCCAAAAACATAAAAACGGCATTTTCACATTTACCCGTGTTGATGTGGACTAGGCCTGTCACTAAAACTTGGCTTCGCACTAATTTATCTACGCACAAATCAAAGAAAGTGACAACTAAATGCCAAATTTATGGTAACAAAAACTCAACAACTATAGTGAATGCACAATTAACAGTTTCAGGTAACAGTATACGTCAAACCATCATGAAATAAACAAAAGTAAGTTGCACCGCCTGAAAGAATCCTTGTGTACACTGTGAACATCTCCGGCCAAATTGGTCTTAAAAGCCTGTCGAACTTTCCATTGAGCACACGGTCCAAGCACCTATATCGCTTTTCCTCTGTCTGTATAGACTCCCTGAGCCAATGATGTGTGAAATACATTAGAAGCGTTCATGTGGGGGAGATGGTAAACATGTCCTGTGTTTGGACAAAAGGAAGCGGGGCCCATTTGCTTATGGACATGAGGACGGCAGTTCCCAAGCAACCCGTTGGCTAGACCCTTGTTTCCTAAGTGCTAAAGGGATGAAGGGACATGTGGGAGTGTTTGCGAAAGCATTAAGAGTCGCCCTCGGGCGCTTTTAATGGGGTGACTACACAGCTGATCGGAACAGGCTTTGTGGACACAGGTGGTAAGGCTAATGGACTGTACTGTAGCTCCAAATTTTGCACATAATACGCAAATATCAGCTTACATGCACTATAGTCACCTTAAAAGCTTTGGAGAAATGCCAGAACAAATTTATTTACCGATTCTTACAGGTCTTATTATGGTGGGAGTAGGAATGAAAGAGCATAAAAACTTCACTATGCAATAAAAATAAAAACCAAGATCACGATTTGCGGTATATCACAGTATCTGCTAAAGATTTTGCAATTTCAAAGAGGATGATGGCGGTGCAAGGATTTAATTATTTAGTTCGAGAAACTGCTGCATTTTTTTTTTAAAGTGAGAAGTTAATCAAAATGTAAAAATTTGTTTGTTTTTTTTAGATTTTCAACTGGTAATTTTGTCCTTTAAACTGTAGGCCACCCTATTTTAAAAGCCTTGAAGCATACACTGAGTTGGCATTTTATTAGTTACTAGATTGGTACACCTAATGGATTACTTTTTGAATTTTTTTTTTATAAAATACTTGTCAAAGTAGTTATAAAGGGGAGGACTTTTTTACTCTTACTTGAGTAAATACTGTATGTAAATACTTATAAGAGGTACTTTTTCACTTTTTAAACTTCATCTTTGTTTTTTCCACTACATATATTTTTTTGTGGGATTCTATTGGGCATGTATAGTGCATTACGTAGGTTCTAGAGCACCATTATGTTGTACCCTAGTATAATCTAGTTAAAAGGAAGCCATTTGGGATTCGGCCTAACTGTGTGCCGGAGAGGCTTAAATAATATATTTGCTTAAAAACGAGTTAAAGACGGTGGATTCCTAATTAATAAAAACCATTCTGAAACAATAAAGTTTATGACAAAATTATGATATTGATTTTTCTTTGCTAAGGAATGCAAGACAATTTTCACCTCCATGGTTTATGTGCTATGAACGTATAGTGGAGCTGCTGCTAATGTTTGCTCTGTCTGGAATGAATTAATATTCAAATGTATTTAAATACTAAACCTTTCAAGTAATTAAAATTTAAAGGCAACTTTTACAGGAATTTGACAGCTCTCGTCTATGATAACGCTACCTGCTAACGTTGGCCATGTCACTTAGCTAGCAAGCAGAGATTGCTATGCATGACTTTCTTATACAGAAGAGAGTTTTACCCACTGTATGATGAAATACATTGTGTTAATTTTTTTGTCTCCAGTTAATTATTGGTTGTGATCACCATCACTGCTTGTTCTGAAATGTAAATCTGATCCTGTGTCACATAGTAGTTTTTTTTTACTAGATTCTTTCTTAATATTACTCAGGTAGTTATGTGGACGATTACTTTTACTTTTACTCGAGTAATTATTGCTTTTATGTAATATACTTTGAGTTGAATTGAAGTTTTTTTGCTACTGTACCCTAGTGAAAAATAAATGCACTTAATTGTAGTTAAAATAAACTGAAATTTGTTTAAGCATGTTGTAATATACTAATAAATGTATGTACTTAGTTAAAATATGCTAACAATATATTAATCTCAAATGCTTGCAAGGAAACTGATCACACTTCAAATAAATATGTAATATAGTGTAATTTTTATAAATACATTACTATGAAATATATGTTTAGTTAAAATTTTGTATAATTTCATAAATTACACTTGTTTTCAAATACTTTTTTTTTTCTACATATTTTTGCAAAATTACTATAGTAATGCATTTAAGCACACTAACAAAATTTACTAATATACCCAAGTATATTATTTAATAAGTGAATTGTATAATATTTTATATAAATCATAAAATATATTAATGCATCTAGGTAGTATACTGAAACACTATTTAATTACAAAACAATTCATTTCAGCAATTATTTTATTTAGATTGAATATTTTCATGTGTTTCGCTTTCAGGAGCGAGAGGTATATTTGTACAGTTGTATTTGTAATATTAAACAAGTTAATGTTAATATGTTATGCTTTTTTTTGTGAAGTATGTTGGTTGTTTGCTGTAAAGTATCCCTTATGCTGTGCTATTTCGGTAATTTAAATAAACTAGAGGAATAGCTGAGTATACCATCCTGTTCATGTAAATGTATTTTCAGTACATTTCTAATATACTCAAAGTGCAAAAGTAATGCAATTGTAATACTTCTAAAATATATTCTAAGTTCACTCTTAAGTATATGTGAATCATGGATTAAAATACATAAACCATAGTATATTTAAAGTCTACCTTAGTAAATTTAAAATAATTAGTTCCTCAAGTACACTTAACACAATTAAAGTTAGGTTTTAATACAGTTTTTGTACAAGTATTTTAAGTGCAAATAAAATTGTTGTTCCATTTTAGCACACTTTAAGTGTATTAATCATTGGTATGGCTTTTTTTTCACTAGGGTACCCAATTATTGCTAAATAGGTATTTGGCTTGATGCTTCCTAGCTTGCTAGCATTGTGTAAAGTTAAGCTGTTATCTCACATTATCATTTAGCTACACTTTTAAGAATGTGCAGTTTAATACCGAGAGGGCACAACAAATCAGATATTTCATAATGAGAAATACAATGGTTAAATTTTGCAAGCTTATTGTTGCTTAGAGGCTTTGACTAAGCTGCTATGTTGTTTTATATCTTGTATCTTTAATCATGTTGTTTAAGTTAGCTAGTTATTAGCAGTTTGTGTCACAGTTCAGTTATCAGTTAGCTTGCCTGCCCCTTTTCTCCAAATAAACATATTATGCCACTGCTGGTGGGCATTTTTTATGACGTTTACTTGTATTTGGTTATGACGAAAGTCTTTCCCTTTGTCAAGCCTTCTCCTGATTGGCTAAACACAATGAAGCGGCCGTAAAGCCTGTTCAAATGCAGCCTGACATCATTTATGTGTATTACGCATAAATGTATACTCTGATTTGCCAGTTTATTATCTAGTAATCAAGTAAATTGGCAACTTATGTGTATTTCAAGGCAAGTACCTATAGTCTATATATGATTTATTTATTTGTCATTTTCTATACCAGTATAACAAGAATGAAGAGAACTATTTCAGATGTCCTTATTACGGTATACTGTCAAACCGATATATCGTCACAGCCCTAGTTCAGCGTGGCTAGCCCTAAATGACTGTTCCAAGTTTTTTTTGCATGCAGTTGAATACTTGTCATGATTTATTTTGTTATTCATGATCATAAAAAAAAATAAGATTTTGCAGCGACGGAGGTTAGTGAAGGAGGTTTCACTTTGATTATGGAACATGCTTTACATTAGGTACTTTTCTTTCATTTAAAAGGGTCCTTTTTCTACCCCCCCAACAAACTTTCCCCCAGTACAACTAAATGATACTCTTTCAAATCAACAGTTTATATGTTAAGAGTGAACATCTGTGTGTGTGTGTGTGTGTGTGTGTGTGTGTGTGTGTGTGGGGCCCTGCTGTCATGCAGTCCAGTATCTTCTCCATTAACGGTTGAGGTCTAAGAGTTTTTCACTCAGACAGGCAATGATGAAGATGAGTCCACGCATATGGGCCACATATATAAATGCAGCGCATGTGTGTGTCTGTGTCTGTTTGTGTTAGAATGAGTTTATATGGATGCATCAATAAGACCGCTTTCGATTAGGGCTTCGAGGGGGAAAATGAATGGCTCAGTTTAAGGAAAAATAAACACTTTACACGATTGATGACAGACAGGCACGGCTGTCGCCGTCTTTAGCCAGAAGCCACATTAGCCTAGACTCACCGCACGACTCGGGCTCCGTAAACATGGCTGCTATTTTTCACGCTGACGATACACAGCTCTGATTATTATATTAAATATGTTGAATTTAATATGTTGTTGATTATATGCCGGGTCTGTTTCTTGCAATAGTGACAGCTTTAGCGAAGCTTAAACTCTAAACCTAGCATGTGGTCTCACAGTAAAGTGGACAGGACTCACCCACAAGGTCCAAAAGTTGGAGCCTTTTATTAATAATTAACACAAAATATCGGTAAAGATCAGTAGTTTTTAGCTAGCCAATATTTTTCAATCCTCATACACTAGCGTGTATCACCCGTCATATTTTATGAACAGACATTATTCTATTCACTAAACTCTTCTACAATGTAGTAGATCTAATATATCTAATATAAGCCACACACCTAAAGGTATTTTGAGAGGTTTTCAAGATTTCATTACTGCTTTCCAATAAAAGAGGCATTCTGGATATTAATTTTTATATTAACATCACTCTTGACGCTACAAAACTTTCATAGTCATTTTGGAGTCATCATTCTGGACACATAATGTTTTACAGCTTTCTACAAATGATTTGAAACCTAAAGTACATAAATGCTAGAATCATATTACAATCATTTTATAGATGTATCCGAAACAAAATAGAGTTTATATTACTGAAAACACTGATTCCAAACATTTGAGCGCTAGTGTATATATAAATCATCATGCAATAAACTGTACATTGGGGAAGCAAAAAGAAGAAGATCATTTTTATAAGCACCTTCATACCATCAAGATTAAGGACTTTGGACTTGGTCCCTCCAAAACACCACATACACTTTGTGCCAAAACAATCCATGTGAGATGCATGTAAAATTGTTGAATCTTCTTTTTATCTGCTTACTCATCGAACTGTAATGTTAGAAATACCTAAAAAGCACAACGAGGAGCTCCATCATATGTCTTAACATAGTTTTAGAGTGATGTGACTTTGGATAGTCGTAGTCAATGTAATACACCTATGATGTATAATAATTGTGTGTGACATCTCCATTATGATTTCTCTTCCTCTCTCTCTTCCTCTCTCTCTCCCCTTCTCTCTCTAGATGGTTGTGGTCATGCGTTACCCACCTTCAGCAGAGTAAGGCCTTTTTAGAGAGACCATGTGTGAACTCCAAACGCTAGTGCGTAATAGAGAGTTCTTATTAGAATTCATTGTAACAAGGAAGGGTCATCGAGAAAACTTGTCATTTGGGAAAGTGTACATAGGAACCAAAGAAGAGTCACTATAAAGTCATATTTAGCCACTAGTATGAAGTACATAAGGGGATAGTATAAACTGCTTACAAGCTGATCAGCTAAAAAGCAGCCACTGAGGCCACACTGTATGAACACTTGAAATATTGACTGTAAGGAAGTCTTGTTAGAATGGATTCTACGCATTCTAGCGTTCGGGATGTATATGCTTATATGACTATATGCGTATATGACTATCTTACCATCCTTCTCCTACTAGGCATACAAAAACTAACTGAAATGTGAAGCATAACACACTATAACACATCTATAACACACACATAAACACTGTACGAATACACATATGGAAATGTACATTGTCAAATAATCTTTTAAATTTTGTATTAAATAAACCTAACAAAACAATGCTGAAGCTGAATATGTCAGTTTTTTGTATATTTATTTTTTTGTGCATTTACAACTCCTTAAATATATGCATTTCACACATTGCCCTCAATTGTAAAATGAGTGACACAACAGCATTAGTGTAAGGGTCGGGGTTGACGGTAGACGAGAGATAGATACACATGGAAAACCTTTTAGTAATGAATAAACAGGCTAGATATACGGAAAATGTAGACAATGTTCGACAACATGGACAGAAACACTGAAGTACATATACACACACTAATTAGGGACTAACAGGGAACAGCTGGGAACAATGAATGACGGGACAGGGCGGGCACAAGACAGAAACCAAAACATAAAGCACATGGCGCTCGCCAAGCGCGGAAGTTCAAGGCGGCGAGTTCATGACAATTAGGCCAATACTCATATGAATACTCAAACACCAACATTAGAAAATCAAATTAAAATTTGTAATTGTTTATAGCATTCTTTTTATCAAAAAAAAAACATAATCCTTTTCATGTCCAACAACATCAAAAGGCAGACTTAAATTCACATTTTTGTCACATAAAACATATTTGGGGTGGCAATCAGGGTATGTACATCATGTTTTACATATGATAATCTTATTACACTGTATGCAAAGCAAAACCACATTTTTTTTCACCTACAAGAACACTTACACCAGTGCGCACCGAGTCATCGCATCCAAACACCAGTTAGATTGAAAATATCAACATTTGTTTCAAAAACATGTCAAATTTGTTAAAATTTACTCAAATTTGCAAATTCATCCACCTAAACTTTGAACAAAATCTCTAACATGGGTTTGACTATATTTAGTTGCCAAAAGAAATAAAACTAATCTTATACCATGGGTGCAACCGTATGAAAAATGCCTGTTATGATAACCATCCTGTTATGATAACCATCCAGTTATCCAATAATCCAGTATTTTTTATTTTTTAGATGATGCTTGAATATTGGTTTATATTATCTCTTTAAAAAGTAGGCAAACTTTTTTATTTTATTTTATTTTGTCGCATATTTAATGGGGCATTCATAATGAAAAAATTATTATAGATTTTTTGGAAATCTCATCACCTATTCCAGTATAGCATACCATTAGAGGTATAACTATTTTAGATCTCCTTATTACAGTACACTGTTATATTTTATATATTATCACAATCCTATTATACACAATGTTCAGCACTGGTTAATCAAATTTGAAATCACATTATAATCCATTACCATTTAATTCAAACACAATATAAGGCAGTCATATTTATTATAAAAGGTAGAGTGTGCATTTGTACCTAACATGGCCTCAATAAGAGTTTAAAGAAAGGATGACGAATCAAAAAATCATGAACATATTCTTACCTGAAGGCAAAGTAATTTTTACCTCCGCTATAAGACTTATTTGTTTTATACTGGACATAAATAAGGTGAAATTTAAATGCACACATTGTCTAAGAAAGTTTCCAATCATCCTGGTCATTTTTAATGTCTAGTAGTAGTTATATGATGAAACAAAAATGAAATCTCCAGGAACATTCCTACACTACTTCTGAACCTTCTCTTTACCAAGACCAATAATTACCGAACCATTCATGAGCCGAATAGGGTGTGTTACTCAACTTCTGCATTGCAGAATATTGGACCCGAGTTTGAAACTCTGGCCATTTCCTGATCTCTGAACATATCCAATTTGAGTCATGAAATAATTTTTAGTACAGTATTGTACTATTTTGACCCAAACAGGACTTACGAATTAAGGTGGGTCTTCACAGCTCCTCAGGTGGACACGCATGTGCTCAGTGACCCTGTACTGTCTCGAAAAAGTCATTGAGCAGAGGGGACAGGAGTAGGGACGAACACCCAGGTGTGAGCGCATGTGTCTATTCAAAGAACCGCGCTGACTGAATGCCCTGTCGCACATTGAGCACTGAAACAGATGAGTCTTTGAGTCATCGTGAGATCCGGACCTTTGTATCTTCGCCAAGTCTATCGTCTCCAGAACTCTGGCACAATCTTTCACCTCCACATTAGGCCCTGGCCACGCTCGGTCACTGTCTGAATCTGTCTGGGAGGCAATGGTATCTTAACTGCCCTTGATAGGCATTTACACAGTCTTTCCTCGGGTTGGAGAATTCGCAGCTTTCAGCATGATTGGTTCTTTGAGGTTTTTCATCCATGGAAACTTTTTCTACAGGTAACATTTCCAATGGCTTGCTTTCTAATGAGGCTGGCGCATAATGTTGGCCAATTTCATGCCACGCATCAGGTCCTGAGGTACTTTTTTCACACATCATATCAGCTGTGTCAGTACTGCTCGGATTTTCTAAACCTAAAGGGGCCTGACTTTCAGAACTGTGTGTAATATGTTGACCACAAAAATTAGATCTGTCCTCAGAATTGTTGTCAGTAGTGTTGTATGACATCTTATCACTAAAGGTGTTTGAGAGAATTCCTAGTACACCTTCAGATTTTTCTAATTTCAAAGAATTAAATGGCTGGATACTGTCCATATTTGAAACAGATATATTGGCACTGCTAGCAAATCTTTTAAACTGAGGACAACTGCGATTGCTAGTTTTACTAAATTCAGATTCCAGAGATATATTTTTATTAGGAGTATGAGCACACTGATCTTTATTATCAGTGTTTGAATGTTGAGATGCATTGCATTGAAATTCTCCAATGTTGCAGGATTTAGTGGACTTGTCAACTTCCTTAGCAACAACACTTGGCATATCATTCACAGAAGCTTCTATCTTGTCTGGTTTTAATTGTGACGGCTCAAGAAACACATCAAGAAAAGATTCATTATCTTGGGAGTTCTGAGGATGTTCGCTGGCCTCTGAGGTTCTATCATGACATTGAGTTTGTAGTGGAAGTTTATTGTTTCCCATCATCCTGACGTGGCATATGACTGGCACAACCTCGTAGCTTGGTGAGAATGGCGCAGGCTGGTCTGAGCCATATGGGTAATACAGTGAAGAAGCTCTGTTAATCTCTGTAAATCCCCTCTTCCTGTTGATTTTGTGCTGAACTGTAGAGGGGACATGAAGGCAACCAAAATGTGCTATAATTAGTTGAAAGTGTAATTATCTTTGTAACATTTTGAGCTGTTCTGCATTAATAATTACTGTGCATCATAGACCTTGTATAAAGCTACAGTTGAATGCAAAAGTTTACACACATATTTTATGAACAGTCATTATTCTATTCACTAAACTCTTTTACAATGTAGTAGATCTAATATATGTAATATAAACCACACACCAAAAGGTATTTTTAGAGGTTTTGTTGGGTATTTAAAGTATTTTGGGAAAAAGTTATTTAAATGTCATTTAAAAAGTCAAACAATATGAAAAATTATAAAGGAGAAATGACTATACATAGATAATTCCAGTATATTATTTAAGTCTCCACTTCAAGATTTGATCACTGCTTTCCAAAAAAAGAGGAATTCTGGGTATTAATGTTTATATTAACATCACTCCTGATGCTATAAAACTTTCATAGTCATGTTGGAGTCATCATTCTGGACACATAATGTTTTACAGCTTTCTACAAATGATTTGAAACTGAAAGTGCATAAACACTAGAATCATATTACAGTCATTTTATAGATGTATCTGAAACAAAATGGAATTTATATCACTGAAAACACTGATTCCAAACTTTTGAGCAACAATTCCAAACTTCTGAACGCTAGTGTATACCTGCAACTATTTATGTATTACTTATTATAATGAGTACTTCTTACTCCACTGTATATTACTGTATTGTATTAATGTTATTAAATAAATTCCTCACCAGTGTGTGTGATTTCTTTTTTTTCCTCCTGCGGGTCAGTGCATGCTGCAGTGACTCCATCTGCAGGTGGAAAGCTGCATATAACACTGGCTCCTCTTGGCTCCTCGGGGGCAAAGTGCCTGTGTACATGTACTCCAGGATAAAAGCCAGGGTTTCTGGGGTAAGCTGAGGGGAATTTAGGTCTATAAAGGAACCGTGGTGAGGAAGGAGAGAGGCAAGCACGGGGCTGAAGGCAGCCAGAATGCTTTTATGGGCCGAGAAGAGTTGGTCGGGAGGCACATGAAGACGTATGACACAGTTACAGAAGTTTCCCGTTCTCCGCTGCGAGTTGAGCTCTTTCAGTAAAGCAAATCCATGGGAAGGTTTGGTTATGGGTTCACCTTTTATCTTTGGACAAAAAAAGAGTTAGCACTTCCATATGTTATCCCTTATGTTTGTGTCAAAAAAAATCATTAGATTTTTCCCTAAAAGTGGTTACAAAACTAAAAATGTTTTTTTCATGAAACATGAAACTAGCCCAATGTCTCTAATAAATGTCAAAATCACATTTATATTACCGGATATTATACTCAGGTCATTTTAACCTAAGATTATATCAAGGTAAAATAAAAGTGTAAAAAATGACTGGACTTTGTAAATATGAAACAAATAGATGATTTTAATGTCTTCCTATCTCTTATTTGCACTCTCACCTCTGCACACACCAGCCATCAAAAGGATCCCCAAGCATATCAAGGTTTTGTGTGTTTTATGTCCATAAATACTGTTTGTTGCTAATAAATGAGATTAATATAAGATATATTGTACATTTAAAAACATATTTTCAAAATCATCTGAAAAACAAAAATGGCAGTATTAAAAAAAAAAAATAAATCACAAAGACATCAAGATATACACGAGCGTTCAAAAGTTTGGAATCGGTGCTTTCAGTGATATAAACTCCATTTTGATTCAGACACTGTCATGGTCTCCCTGCCGCGGACTCTCGATTCCAGTGTATGTGTTGTGAATCATGTGTTTTTGTTTTGTTTTATCCACATGTCTTGTTTTGGTTCTGTTCACGCCCCCTCTGGTCTCCCATTGGTTCATCATTAATTAGTATCAATTATCCCATTT
>JAOUQW010053052.1:0-15314 GCA_028565825.1 Olivaichthys viedmensis
TCCTAATCTTGCAAGTTATTAGTTTGTTTTTACTAACAGCACATTCATGACACTTTGAGAAAGTTGTAGAAGGTATACATAGTGCTTCATAACAATGTTATAAATGCAAATTTGATTACCACTTTAGTCTGAGGGCATTAAAATCATTCATTTGGCTGGCAAAATATCACAGTATGATTACTGTAAATGCCCACTTTAACATCTGCTTATGAGCTTTTAGGTGTATTTTAGAAACATCTAAATGAATTAGTATCCTATAGACAGCAATTAACAAAACACTGCTGTACATTAAAAATGACAATGGCCCTGAGTGTTATACATGAACACGCTATTAATCAATGCCACATTTATTACCGCTTATAATATGCAGTGTTTTTCTTACAGTGGCAAGAAATGATCTTTCACTTTGCCTTTAATAACGCCATGCCAGGATCTGGTCACATGTCAGCTTCACTTTTGATCGAGCACGAGTCAGAGTATGTGCCGTTTTCATAACATTTTGATACTGTGAAATTGTATTGTTCCTTATTAGAAGTACTAACACGTTGGCCTAAAATAACCCAACTAACAGTCGATAGTAAATACAGCGCAGACACACAATAATTTTTAGCAGCTCCCATTACCCACCTCTTCCTACAATGTGAGGGCTAAAGATGGCTAATCATTAACCCTAATGGTGTTTGTGCTGCTGTGAGAGTGAGTGAGAAATAGAGAGGCAATAGACTGCATTTGGTCCTTCCCTCTGCCTTAAAGCACATCCCCACGCCCTCCCGACACAACATGGCTCATCAACAGGGCCAAAGAGCTCATGTGAGCCTTTGCTGTGTGACAAATTTGAGAAGTCACTCCATGCCAAACAGCCGTTGATTCTTAGCTTCACTGGCCTGATGGACAATGACTTATGGCTGCTATAAGTAGCACTGAAGTTTGTAATGAACTCGTGCAGTGATTACAGCAGCAGCTCGACTACTAAATGCCATTACTGACATCTGTAAAAGCACACACAGGAGTACAGATATGAAATCAAAATTGTTTGTACTAATGTCCTTTTCCTTCAGAAATCGCCAAAGTATGGCCAAGATGATAATTAGAGATAACTGGTAGAATCTTAGGATATAGGATCTTAGAATCTAGAATCTTAGGTCTGAAGCTATGCAGTAGTAGAAGTACATGGTGAATAACACATCATACATGTTCCCACAAGCAGTGGAGCTTTATGTAGAATTAAAAGTGCTGCCAAATGGATCTTAGTCACAGCGCTTTCTGTTCCGGTTGATCTGCTGCTACAGCAGGTCTGACCTGTCCTGTTCCTCCCTACTGCAGGTCCACCCATGCACAAACAAATGGTACCTAAATTAATTAATTAATCAATCAATCAATCAATTAAAATGCACAATGTCACGTGCATGCCGCTTCGCGGCAGTGCACGTGACCACGCTCAGCGGTTGCCACCGCGATGCGCACCACAACTTTGTTGTGTTTGTTTAGTCCCGCCCTGTGGAGTTATGTTAAGTGTCACCAGCTGTTTCTCGTTCGCGTTCCCTAAAAGTATCCCTGTGTTTCAGTCCTGCCTGGTCTTCCGTTGTTCGTCTGTTCGATGTCATGCTGTGTGTGTGTAAAGTATTTGTAGTCATGTTATGTAAAATAAATGTTTGTTAAAACGGCTCTGCACTTGTGTCCTGCCTCCCTGCTGCTACACCCAACCTGTTATAAAAACACATAACGCACATCAATCAGTGCTTGGGAAGTTGAAAACTATCTATTATCTGTATGCATCTTGTTTGTCAATATTGTGTTGTAGCATTTATGGGGAATAATGTTTATTAATAGTATTCAGTGTTAATATGATTTGCATTTGTGTATTTACTATAAGTGCTATCAGGAAAAATAAGGATTACGAACCGAGGGCTCTTCTTCCTGGAAATGTCGAATTTTAACACAGAGGATGTAAAACAGATGGAGGTTGGGCCTCTTATGGCACTTTCACATATGCCGTGTCCATTTGAATCAAACCCTGGTGCATTTACCCCCTCTGTGCGGTTCGTTTAGGCAGGTGAGAACATAGACGGTCTCGAATTGATTGTTTTAGTTGTTTTAGAGATTGCTTAGTGAGGTGGACTCGGTCCGCATCCAAGCAAACCCTAGCGCGGTTCGATAGCAGTGAGACCATGATTCGACCCTGAATCGACCCAACTGCAGGAAGTGAACCAAACATGCAGTGTATTTTGGGTTGCGAGCAGCAAAGGACAGAGCTGTAACACTGCAGAAATACGATGTGTTCTGAATATCTGAAGACAAAAAAAAAAAACACCTGAATACAGTTCACAAAAGGTTTTAAACTAGTTATTTATATGAATATTTAATCGTTTATTTAGCTCCATGCTCGGTTCATTTCCGTGATTTCTATGCGCGCTTGCCGAAGGTTTTTTTACCTTTTCCGTCGCCGTATTTCTGACAATTACTTAAAGAGTTTTAGGAGTATGTATTTTAGGCCTTGCCCCACCCCACACATACCTCAGTAAAGGTTTTTGCTTTGCTTTTTAGTTCATTTAATTATGTGCCGTGTAAAACCGAACCAAAACAAACAGCAAACGAACCAAAAGCATAAATTTCACTCTGATTCGAACTCGGTAAACAGACTACTAGGTGATAAACCCCTAAATCAATTTCCAAACTTCAGTTTCCCTCCCTCTCCCTTTTTGGACAAGAGGACAGGAAAGGTCAAGAGAAACAGAGCACACAAGAGAAGGAGGACAGAAACCTCGGTCCTGATAACAACACAAGATCTAGCCTGTTTTTTAACTCACTCCCTTAAGGTACTGTCTGGTCTCTTCTACAACAAAAATCTGCAGGGAGGGGAAATTCCACAGCGTGCACACACAAGGGCTTGCCCTAATGTCACTCAACTGACTTGACCAGTCAGAGAAAATTCCTGCCTACAGAGCCCACCTACAACAGTTGCCGTGTTAGCTCAGCTGAGTCCCAAGTTAAAGAGAAAGACAGCTGTTAGGGATCGCAGGCATGAACGAGGCTATCGTGTCATTTCTGCTCATGCGCAAAGCCTTCTGGGAACAGAGGACGGCGATGGGGAATCTGTAAAGTGCCATGATGGACAACGACCAGAGGATGCCTATTTTTAGAGTGAAGGCAGTACGTTTTTCATAGCTAGCTGCTTTCCTGCTCAGCTCATTTTTTGAAATGGTTGACACAAAACTGATTACTGAATCCCACTTCCCCAGAGTTCTCAGAGCGGACTGTGGAGAGGTGAAGGACTCACCGGTCTATGCTGGAGGTCATTTTGGAGCGTGATCAAGGCTGACGTGGGAAAGATGGGAGCTTTAAGCGTGAGGTAGACATTTGTACATGAACCTGGACAAGAGAAACACACAAAAGCCAAAAATAAAATTGTTGAACAAGGTTGAATAAAATTGTTGAACAATTGTTGAACATGTGGCACTAACATCTGATAGTGCCACATGACATCAGCATAATGACTTTATGGCCCGGTCAGACCTGGTATTTACATCAGTCTCTGGTGAACTGATAGCAAGTGGACAGCGTTAAGTACAGGTGTGAACAGGGCTAAATGCGTCTTGGGGACGTCAAATAAAAGCACTATTAAAAAATAAATCACTCAAGTAAAATTCATCATCCAAATAACGACTTGAGTAGGAAAGTATCTAATAAAGAAAAAAATAACTACTCAAATAGTGTGGCATTCGTTACACAGAATTTAGTATTTAAATGCCATTAATGAGCTATTAATGAGCCTATAATTTTATACTGCCTCAGACAAAACAGACAGACAGAGCACTAAACCACGGGAAGATGAAACTTGTTTTCTTAAGCAATAATAATAATTAAAAAAAACTTTAAATGTTTATTTACCCACACTAATCTGCAATCTTCAACCCATCTTCACACAGGAAACAACTTTTTTAATTTAAGCACCTCGTACACAGTTGGGCTGAATCCCAAATGGCTTTATAATAATTACATAGCGCGCGCCCCCCCCAGATAGGGTATAACATAATGGCGTTTAAAAAACGGTTACAGATAGGAAATAGCCAAATGTAACAAGGTGAAAGTACATCATTGCCTCTACAAATTTAGTTATGTAAGAGTTATTCACAAAATCCGATCACAAGTGGTCACTGGAGACGCATACAAGACACCAGGTGTAAATGTTTATCCGTCTCAGCTGTCCACTTGTGATTAGATCACTCAAGACGGATGTTAATATCAGGTGTAGACAGGGCCCAAGTTTCATTCTAAAGTCAAACCAACCTCCAGTCCTGCCTACTCAAGGTGAGAAGGTGAGAATGAGGAGCTTGTCACAGGATTAAGATAACCACAATCAGCTTCGGGAGTGAGTCGGTGTGGGTACGAGCTTCAGTTTTTTAAGGTTTCGTTTGGGGATCTTAGAGTAGGTCTGTGGTTCAAATGATCAAAAGTGGGCTGTGGGTCCCTGTGGCGTGTGCGTGTTTCCCGAGGGGGATGAGCACACGGGTACCGCATGTCAGCAGCAAACTCCTCCTAAGAGCCATACAAAGACAATAAATAAAATAACGTCACTTTTTTTGCTCTATAGTCATAACAAAATGTTAACATTTTCATTCCCAGGACACCACCTAACCACAGTGATAATCTTAGGGAGTGAAGTAAATGATGTAGCAAACACTCACTTATGTCATGACTTCAGAAATGTTGCTCTTTGTTTGGGACCATCAGATCGGCGTTGACACTCTGAAATGAACAAAAACGTAAAACATAATTTCAAATTAGCATTAAAACGTTCATGCGATTACAATTCAGTCATCATCAGTAACAGTACATAGTGATGAAGACAATATTGGATACCTACTTCAACTGTTCCGATCGTGTGTGTCTAGTTAAAGAAAACCCTCCTACAAGCTGACACACTTCAAACACTTATCCTTTGACCTAATAACCTGTCTGTGACCCTGCCTATGGGATCACACTCCTCTCACAGTGGACAGGCCGACACAAAATGTGATTACGATACGACTATTAGTGTTTCTAGTTCAGGAACAAATGTGAGCCAGTACATTTGTATAAAGCTGTATAAAGCAGTATAAAGCTGGTTTAAATCCTCACTCATGCTGCAAGTGAAAGTTTAATTTATGGGTTAGTGTGCCTTTAATTAAAATTTGAAGGAGGAACTACCACCTTAAGGTCTAGCAGGAGACTATCCACCACCTTTGTGAATTAGGGCTGTAAGAAAGTTTTACTGCTCTAATAAACCGAATGTCAGAATGTATTCATTCGAACACACAGCGTCTGCAGCAAGTCAGAGTTTCTCCCAAAACATTCGGCTGCTCATTCTTTCTTTACAACACAGGCTGAATGTCATTCCAGAGACATCTCTCATTACGCCATATTTGTTTGGACACCTGCCGTCCTAGCAGCAGGATAGTCGAGGTAGAAAACGCTGAATACGAGGTGAATAAAGTCTCTCCGAACATCTGAGAAGCGATGTTTGAAAACGGAAAATTTCCTAATGATGGCATGATTCAACAGGCGATGCCACAAGAAAAGATTTTCATAGCACTGCTGCTGATGTGTTAAAGTTAAAAAAATATATATATCTGTGTTCACCCGGTGAAAGCGGCAGTCGTTAGGATACAAAATCAACTCCAACAAAATGACCACCTCTTCACACCGGTAAAAAAAAAGAAATAATTACAGGGTAGAACAGAACATAGTTTAGAATTAAGGTGTTGTTGCCTCAGATGAATTTTAAAGAGCACAGGGAACTCGAAAAAAAATGATGAAAAAAAAGACCAAGATATGTCTCCTTTAACAACAGTGAGGGTTGAAGTAGGGTCATGATAACTGAAAAAATTCATGGTATGTAACTGTACAACCCAACATCAATATCCAACTTGAGATTTGTAATAAGAATAATATTAAATGCCATGCAACATTGCAGGAACAGTGCTAGAATTTAATGATTTGGTTAGGAAAACCACTAGACTATTACAACAGAAAATGGCTCTTAGCCTCCAGTAGTTGATCAAAACGCTGTAGAAATATGTCTATTATGTTTAAAAAGTACCGTACTTTCTAGACAATAAGTTGCTCCCCCATAGAGACCAAGTTAGATTCTGTCTGCTTAGAGTTAAAAATAATAATAATAATAATAATAATAATAATAATAATTCATGTGTTGCTTTAATTGTACAAGTCACATTACCAGTACTGGGCACTTTTAATTTATATAATGTATTTACTGCCTCTATAAGGACACTTCAAACACCCCTACTCAATGATAATGTTAATTTCTGCTAGGACCATTAATAGATCATACATTGGGACCAAAGGTTTAAAAGCCGGACATAAATGACATGCGCCCTTCGTGAAACGACTTAGAAAAGGGTGCTGACTGACAGATGTCCTGTCAAACCCACATGACGTACAGAAATGGCAGCCAGATACGCCTGGAGGCTTTGCTCTTATTCAGCAAGCCTTGTAAAAAGCATAATACATAGGAAACAGAGCATTCGAGGGAAAGAAGCCTTCTTAGCTCACACCACTTCTCAAATACACAGCCTTGTTCTTATTCAGTGAATGTGCAGAAGGAGCGCTAGCGCTTTGAATACTGGCCATTATGTTATTACATTGGAAGGAAGGTAAATGGTATACAAATTTAGCCTCTTACAAGCCAAACCCAGAGAGCTAACCAATCTAGGTGGGGATGAAAAATTTGCCCATGATCCTGGGACAATAGGTCCCTGTGCAAAAAGAGTGGCCAATCTGAAAGAAGCAGAATTATCTCAGCTAACCAATGTTTCCCTGACCATTTTGGAGCAATTAGAAGGAAATACAGGCTGTTGACTCTTACTTTGGTGAGAGTTGGCTATTCGAGGTTCGTGGCTAGAAACAAAGCAATGTGCATTTTGATGCAAGGCAACAGGATCTCTGGCAGTATAAATACTCTGCTGTATTTATCTCGCTCTGAAAGCGAGACAGAAGTCTCTAACCATCATACAGGTCCCTCTCAACACCCTGAGATTCAGCCCTTTTGGAAGCGTCAATCAGGCCATAGTCCATAGAAGAAGGAGGCTCCCAGATTTAAGATCCCTAGCTGGGCTGGATGTCTGAGATGCAGGGAGAATGGAGTCATCGTAATCGGGGTCATCCGAAAGACGGCAAGCAAACACGACTTTGTCCTCGAGCAGTTGGTAAATCAGAAATAAAAAATTAAGAGGTTAGTTTGCAAACAGTTGAGTAGGAGACAGATTAATCCAGCCGTGCTGAGGAAAGCTTGTGGTCTACAGTAAAATGGCCATATATAGATATCACAGTGTTGTACAATTGGTCTGTCCTTTGAACAGACATGGTGTAGATTTTTGCTTCTACAGTTGGTCACGCCTAAAGCGCTTCTTATAGTGAAATATCAAATGAATGTTTGAAAGAGAGCCTGCAGTGATGCATAAAGAGCATTCCTCAACTGGGGACTTCTAGGAATACTGATCCAAATCTTCAAAACTTCAAAAAAACAAAAACAAAAAAACCTCCACCATTCATCTTCAAGCTCCTTAAGGATTACCGCTGATCCATGCACACACATTCCTAAATACAACCATATAAACCTGTCTTTAGAGTTATGATCTATCTGTGTGACATGTTATTCTGGGCAGTGGTTCACTTAAAGTCAATATCAATCATTATGTTAGCATTAACGCAAGCCGTAACAGCAGTTATCAGGACCCAAGTGAATAAAGAAACTGAAATATAGCACCACAAACATGCAAAACAACCATATCAGCTGTAACAGGGACCTTGGCGGCACAGCAGCTCGGCTTTTATTACTAAGCTGAAGTAGGTCTTGGGTCAGGAGAAGGCCATCACGCAACACCATTTGCTCTTAGAGGTAACGATGATGTTTGGCACCTGGGCTGAATTATCTGAATAATAAAACAGGTTAAATATCTATAAAGTGTGTTTTGGTGTCTGTTGACAAAATGCATGGGGGAGAGAAATGGGATGTTTAGGTCTGGGTTTGTTTGAGGGAACAGGGTTAAATACTGCTCTATTCTAAAATTATAGTAATCACACACAAAGAGGCATAACCAGAATTTTGGTCCAATTCCCCGCAGCTATGTCTCTGCAAGTGCCCAATGCACTCTTGAACTTAAATCTCTCTCTCACACACAAACACGCACACACAAGCAACCTGATCAGCCACCAACACAAGTCTGGCTGGCAATAGCATCATAGAAACACACATTCGGACTGCAGAAATTACACCCAGTGACAACAATTCTCTAATCAAACACACAGGTTACAATCACAGATTTCATAACGACGAGGGTTGAGCAACATATCATTTGCTCTCGTCACCTCCACCAGGCTCCAAAATATCAAGATCACCAAAGGCCACAATGTGCAAATGACCAACACATTTATATAGTTAATTTATTTTTATTTTATATCATTTATTTATATATTTGTGAGCAAAGACATGCTCTGGATTTCATAATAAATGTTGTATGGTTGTTTTATTTAATTAATGCATTCATGTAACCTAAAAAAAAAAGGTTTTTTTAATTAAAAATAAAAAAAGACCCCTGTGTGGCGTGAGGCCAAGGGAGGCTAGCTATCACAACAATAAACACAGAAAAGTGTTCATTTAAAATAATGTTACATAGATACTTAAAGATATGTTAAGATAAGGTTACAAACTGACACAACATCAGTATCTATCCGCTAGATGCTAGTAGCACAGTGCCTTAGGACTGCTGTTACCTGTAACCAGGGTGACCACTTTATTGCTCCTGTCTCAAGCGGATTTCAGACAGTTCATGGTATGGGCTTGCTGAGGGACTTCCTCCTCATGTGGGAAACTACTAAACAGTGTTCCTGTTGGCCGAGATTTGCTTGTAGAAAGTCACTCAAACATTTGAGCTTCAGCAGACCCTGCTTTTGGACCTCTCACAATCAGTTTTGCGCTGCACCAGTCACTGAACTCTGCGCCATGCATCCTAATGAAGCTGATGGGTTTCAAAAGGTGCTTATTATTACTATTAATAATAATATTATTAGCATTATGATTAATTTTTATTATTATTAATCTGAAGGGATTTGTTTGCACAAGTGTGGAATCAATTTAGCTAATGACACCATGAATTGTCACCCATATGATCCACTAAAGCAAGGAGGTCAAAAGCAAGAGGGAGAAGGAAAGAAAAAAAATCTTAAAGCAAAAGGAAATCAGAGAGGAAAAAAAGGACAAAGCCAGAAAAGAGAAAAGAGAAAAAGAGGAAGAAGAAGCATGCAACAAAGCGGGTGAGAGAGATAAAGGGGGACATGAGGCAGCGACGGCTGCAAAGTACTAGTTGCCATAGCAGGAGCAGTGTGCGCACACTGTGGTTTTGTAACTGTGATGTCACTGAATGCTTCACTGACCCGCTGACCCAATGACCTACTTTCCTTCCTCTGCTGCATGCTCGCTCCGAGATCTAATCTCCACTCAACAGTGAGACGGCCTGAGCCACTGCACTCCAAAGCAATCCTTCACGAGGCAGAGCAAAACAAAAGAAACCTAAAACACACCTAAAGGCTTTCTCAGCCAGTCACATTCTGCTCCTTACCAAAAGAGAGACGCGAGTGAAAATTTGTCTAATTAAAAAATATATATTAAAAGAAAAAAGAAACGCAAGAAAAACAAACCACAAAGCAAGAATAAATGTTGACCTAGTTTGTCTAAGTGAACTAGGCAGTCAAATTGTTTTGGGTTTGCACCAGATAACAACCTCATGACCACACCAAACCAATACAATGAGCTTTCTGCCCTTGTCACATTCTTTCACACACACCCATGCAGCTCTTTCACATTTTCGTGCAACCATAACCTCCTACAGCTGCATATGGGAATCCTCTATCGCACAGAAATACACACCATCTGGGTTAAAAAACCTCACTGGCCATCTTATCCTAATGTTAAAGTAGAACATTTACCACTTACAGAAACAGCAACAAGTGCACTTACGACCAAGCAGCATACACTTTTCAAAGGCTCAACAATATAGCTCTCCAACTCATTTTATCCACACACACCCACATAGACACAATTATTCAAGCATTACAGTATCAAATGGCCTTTTGGTAAATTGTAAATCATCACATATCTGCTTGTTACCATCTCGCGCTCATTCAGCTCAAACACTTCACTTCATGCCAAGTGCCCACACGCTTTGCGTATTATCATTATTTTCTGTCACCGCAAGTCTGGTGGGTGTGTGTGTGTGTGTGTGTGTGTGTGTGTGTGTGTGTGTGTGTGTGTGTGTGGGTTCTCAGATGTAGGTCAGTGAAGCTCTGAGGATGTGATTCACTCCGGCATGGATCCTCGGTGCTGCTCCACATGCACGGCGCCATGACAACGGTGCCTGTCGGCAATGTCATAGCAACCACTCTTACCAGCCGGGGTAAAAATAGACACTGGATTCCTCCACAGCAGAAATTCCTTTCTTTCTCTCTCTCTCATTCGCAAGCATTCAGGTACACAGACTGTCTCCCAGTTCTAAAGGCACGTTCCCACCCAATACAACACGGTACAGTTACTAATCCGAATCCAGAACTATCCGTATCCTGGACGAATACCTGTGCCCGTTTTCCATCGCATAAGTGTACCTGGGAAAAGTAGAAGGAGTTCTGTAGAGGTTGTGTTCTGGTGATATTATTGTTACCAATAAACACGAACAACAGTAGCAACAATTATATGAAGAGACAAAGAAGCCAACCAAGACGACTTTCTGGGTTTTCCATTGCACCCATTTGGAATGTCATCAGACGCTATTGAAGATTGCTGTGCTGTTTGGTGTGGTAGAAAAGTGATTTTAGCTGCATACTATCGTTCTAAATAGTACACCACAACATAAAGTAACAAATTGGAGTGTACCATTTTGACATACTATTTAGTACAGTAGTGTGCAATTACATAGGGGGGGACACGGTACTAGTGTTTTTTCTGAATGGAGGTTTTCTGACTTCTGTGAGAACTATTTCTAGCTCCCCCATATGTCCCTATTCGGTATTCTTGGTAGCCTGCCAAGAAAGGTAACCAAGTGCTCCCGAGTTGTGCAACAGAAAAGCGTTGGCCCTATCGTCAGCAGATCGCGAGTTCGATGCTACAGCCATCAGTGGCCAGGAGTCCAAGAGAGCATAATTGACCCTGCTCTCTGGGTGGGAAGGATGACATTACTCTCTCCTCTGTCAATCAAGAGCGACACTAGCCAATCGTGGGCGTCTTTAAGCTCGTGTATATGGAGGAGGGCAGTTAGCACTTTCCTCCAAGTGTTCAGCTGCCCTGTGTCGTTGCATGAGCAGCAGTTCGAATGGCAGAGCTGCACATGTCTGGGAGGAAGCACGTGTTGGTAGCTGCCCTGTTGGTAGCTGTCATGCAATAGGAGAGAACTAGCTAGTGGGTGGGAATTGCCAGTGACCACAAATTGGGGAGAAAATGGGGTTTAAAAATTGATTGATTGATTGATTAATTAAAAATAAATAAAGGTAACCAAATTCAGCCCGAGTACTTAGTTATGGTACGGTGGTTCGGGTCATTTGGCAATGGTAATAATGACAAATTCGTGGGATCATAGATTTGTTACCGTACTGTGCTGTAACACACGGTCTGGTGGTACAAAGCGCTACAACGTGCTGCATCCAGAAACATTGAGTGAATATAAAAGTTTTTAACGGTGTGTTAAAGGATTGCGCGTATGATGCTTCAATTTTCTCCCAAGCATGTCTCAACACTGAGCACAAGTCTTTCCATTAATCGGATGTGATAGGGTTTTCCTTCAAAGCACTAAAGGCTTTTCTAACTTTAAAGGCACACCAGAACCAGCCTCACTTCCATTACCACATTCAATTATTTAAACACTAAAAAAAGAAAAAAAACAGCAAAGAGAGAGAGTCTCTTTGACTCATGGTTTCAACGAGAATGCAAAACTACAAGAACATGCACTTTAATATACCAATATCACTGTAATGTTAAATATGATGTTAAAATAATGTTAAATCTTGTAATACTTTATAGATTATGAAAAGCCCTTAAAAATATGAATTCATTACTGGCATTTTGTAACCTGGCCCTGTGACTGATAATGATTCAGAATCCGTGACAGATAATGTGACAGAATCCGCTAATGTGGAAACGAGATTGGAAACATTTAAACTATGAAGCGGAAAGAAATAAGTGTGAAATAAGTGTGTGTGGTCGTAAGAACAAAACAGAAGAAGGAAAGGAAAGCATAACAAATCACCCTAAAAGAGTTCATATCAAATTAGATCCTCAGGAAGACCTGAGGAAGAGGTGTGAATCAGGACTGGGACCCAACACAAAAGTTGCGGGAGCGGGCGGGAGGTCAGATATAAAGTTCGCAGGACAAAGAGATTAGTTCAGTAAATCTCCATTAAAAGTCTTAAACTACAATGGACACAAATCAGAAACTTCTGGTTTGCGGTTTAAGCTAATTTTACACCAGAACCGACGCGCGCAACCACCCCACGGCCCTTTTCATTTTACACTGGACGCTGCTCACGTGCTTTGTCAAGTACACAGAGGCATGGAGCATTTATTTCTGTGTTCATTCACGAATTTAGTAAATATAACGTGCAAATATATGTACTGACTGTCAGTTTATTATAAACATGCATTGCCACTGATCCCAAAGTTCTTTAATCCAGTGAGATTTTCACTCCTACACTCTGGCAGTTGAAACTTTCACAGAGTTGGAATTAATATTAGAAAATAATGCGGGTGGTTACAAACAGAAATAACTGCGGGAGCGGGTGGGATTGGTTAGAATATCTGCGGGAACAGGTGGGATTGGTTAGAATTTCTGCGGGACTGAGCGGGACTGGTCAAGAGTGCCTGCTGGAGCGGTTGAGATTGGTCACAATTTTAAAAAAATCCCACGCACACCTCTAACCCGAGGTCAGCTTTAAGAATGATTTGGAATTTTTCTGTGACAGAGTCACATATCACCATTCAAACAACACACAGTTAGTCAGTTGCAAATAACTGAAAATTACCAAATTGGGCTGCTACAAATTCACTGAACATTCATTTCTAGAGACAAACTTTTCCTTTGAGTTACACATCAAGTGTACATGCCAAATAATTTTTCAAAAGCAAAAGCGGCAACAAGACACAAGTCTGCCTGTGACACGACCGAGCACTAATCTCTTGCTTTCCTCCTGAAGATTCTGTGGCATGTCTTGTCCAGATTTCTCAGAATCTGCACCACATCTGTGGGTGAGCTGTGAGCCACATGCCCCATGCCTGGAGCAAACAAAAGCCTCCTTTGTTTGACGAGTGCTTCCAGAGGCCAGCAAGTAGGAAAACATCTAAAAACCACTGCTTTCCACTGGCAAGGGGCCTCACCGCACCGCTGGCAGCGGGCCCCACGCTGGGGCTACTGCAGCTTTGGAGCCAAATGCTGGCACCTCTGCCAAGTGGGTCAGCCAGGATCTGCTATAAAGGGGCAGTAAGCAGGAGAAAAAATGATGAAGAAAGAGGGTTATGGGGAGAACTAATTATTTATTTATCCATCTGACTAATCCACATCCACTAATTTTCCTTATCTGTAATAATTTTCCTTATCTGTAATCTCTTCTTTTAAAACACCACCCAATAAACAGAAATGTACTGAGGACTCTGCGGAGTGCCACTATGCCAAGATCATTAATCCTGAGACACATTAATGAGACTGCCAGGCAAGTGAAGAATAGATTGGAGAACATTTTGAGCTTTCAGTACAGATTAGTCAAAAAGAAAAAGGGTCAGCAGAAATGAGACACTGGTAGAAATCTGTCAACCGGTAGATGCTTGTTAAAAATGTTATTGTTGCAAACCAGCCAAATAAGTTGTGTCTGCAGAACAAAAGAGGGGGTTTCTCAATATGCAATTGTTGGACGTGATTGGTCAGAATTAATGCCAGTTACTTTGCCAAAAAAGAGGGAGTTGGCAGCAAGTGTCTCGGTGAAAGGTTTTTAGCTTGTGCTAACTAGTATCAGCTAAATAAGGTACTTGATGCTAGTGAATGTTATTGAAAGCTTTAACAGCTAAAATATCTAACTAGCTGTTTCACAGCACATTTAAAGATTAAAAATTGCTGCACATACAGCTCTGCCGACACAGACAAGTGCGTATTCCAACTGTTTTACATTCATCCACCATGTGGCAAAACCCAAGGAAGATGAGAGAAGAAGGCAAGAGCGACTGCAAGAATTCTGTGCTCTGCTTTGTTTCATTGCAGTTTATATTACTATTCAAATTTAATCATTTCAAACTCCTCATACATGATACCTTTGTAAAATACTGCAGTATCTTTGCTTGAATTATATTTAAGTCAGAAGGGTCTTTTAATGGTCATTTATCGATTCCATTTTCATAAAAACGCGTATGCCCTGACATACACTGTTACCGTCCTAAATCATGCTGTAAAACTTTGGCTATATTTCCCAGCTCGAGGTTCAGAAGTGGGGGTGGAAATCTCTAAGAGACCTCACAAATGAATTAGATTTTGATTCATTATAACTTTTTCCAGTATTATCACTTGCTGCGTTTAAAACATTAGCATTTTCACCCAGCAGGAAAAACACGCTTACCAGTATTTCAATCATGGCTGTTAGAATGAATTTCACTGTTCAAATACTATTACCTTTTTTATATATTTACATATAAGGCAAAAAAAATCCACAATTAATTTTTTTAAGTTCTTAATATTGTAAGTAAGTTTTTTGTTTGTGTGGCTTGATGTAGAAAAAGGACCATAAATAAAGCCATGTAATTTATAGCCCATTTCATTTTCACATATTTGTTTTTAATTATGCAGCAATTTTCTAATTAAATACAGAAAAATAAACAAAGTAGGTGTCCTGAAATTGATATTAAATTTAAGTAGTTAAATCATTTCCAACAGGCATTATTGCAGTCACTGTTTATTTGTGGCTGAATCTCAAATCACATTTTATTTGGCATATAGTGCACCATGTAGATTCGAGAACACCATTATGTTACACCCCATGTAGTGGCAGCAAGGCATTTGGGATTTGGCCAAACTGTGTTAATTATTCCTGCATGAAGACGGGTTAAAGATGGTGGATGTTTATGTGGTTCCCTGGTAGTGTAAGAAATGCAAACTAATATATATATATATATAAAAAATATATAATGTGTGTATGTATATATAATGTGTGTGTATATACAGTCAAGCCGGAAAGTCTGCACACCCCTTTCACCTTCTCCACGTTTCATTAAATTACAGACTTATTCTACAGTA
>JAOUQW010053093.1:0-15307 GCA_028565825.1 Olivaichthys viedmensis
GATTACCTGTCACCTCGCTATGACCCCGCTCTCTCCGGCCGCCGCCGACGCTAGGCCACGCCCCCGCTGCCACAATATTTTAAAATGTCATGATGCCTGTTTAGTCAGTCTGAACATGCCATTTTTAAATATATCTTATCAACACCTACAATATAAAGAGTTTTTGAGAATGTGTTCCATTCTGATACAACCTTTGAGATGTTTATTTATTTATTTATTTATTTATTTATTTATTGTGTGAATAGAGGCATGTGGCTGTACAAAACGCTTAAGGACATCTTAATTAGTGCCAAACTATTCTAGGAACAAGAGAAGAACAAACCAATGTCTCCATTTTTTATGGCTCCAGTAAGGCTCACACAGAGCCAAGACCCCGTAATCCTTCATCCTCTCACTTAAGATCAAATATTTACACATTTCTTTTTACAACCTTTGTGATGTACTGGATTGTCAAATGTTTGGAGACACCTTGCCTCTTGCTGAAATTTTCCAAGTCATGTTTGAGGCAAGTTTGAGAAAGGAGGCCCTGCTGTGTGTAACGGAACAGCTTAATCACAAACAAGTGTGATATGGTTTTCCTCAAAATAAACCTGGCGGGGTATTCCAGAAAGCGTAAAGTTAACTTAAAAGCTTAAACATTAACTTGAACTTTGAGTTGAATGAACACGACACGACATATCCAGAGTTATCGGTTCCAGAACAGAACTCTGAGTGGGATGACCCAACTGAAGTGCGGTCACGGTGAGTGTAAAAAGCCCTTATCAGTGGAGCGCTGATAAGTAGACTCACAATGGATATGTGAGACAAAGAGCAGCGTATTTCTCTCAATCAGATCCTGAACTAATGATGTCTGCATATACGGACTATGAACATATTTCCATATTTTGAACATATTATTTTTATATTTTCAGGAAAATAACTAACACAGGAACATCAGCAAATAACAGTGAATTGGTGTGGCAAAACATTGCTGACCGAGTGAATGCGTAAGTTTATAAAGTTATATTAAACCTAATTTATTCATAAAACATTTACCAAATTATATGATCTAAACTATGTTCAGGTTGGTAAGAATATTTTCTCTAAATTCAACACTTCTAATAGTTTGGGCTGTCTGGGTTTACTATTAATTTAGAATGATTGTATGAAAGTAAAGGCTAAAGTATTTGGCAACAAATTAAGTAAAAAAATATTAGTAAAAAAATATACATATAATACAACTGAGAAGATATTGCTTGCTTATGGCTACATCATTTCCTTTATTGGAACCTAATTTTAGGCCTTTGCTCATTTTAATTTCACTCTGTAGCCAACAGGAAGAAGAATGATCCCTACATTAAGGTTAGGTACATCACCATCATAATTAACATTTAATCTTTTTGCTAGTACTTGAACTGAGGGGGCAGGCCCCGTGACATAATCAAAACACCATTATCGTCTGCTTTGGCCTTTAGCTATAGGTACCATGTACCTAAAATCCTTCAACCATCTGTCCAGGGGTAAGGCTTGAAATTCTGGCCCCCTGACCCCACCCCAACAATTTCATACTTTTTGTATGAACCGACATGCAGTTGCTTTGCAAATATGTTCAGCGCCTCCAGTGTTATAAAGAAAGCTTCCAGTGGCAGAAAACGTAGTCTAATACATAAAATTTGTGCCGATACGAGGATGAATTCAGAATGTGTAATATATGAACTGTGAGGCTGATAACTGATTTCTGGAATGGAAAACTCTGAACTGAGTAAACAGATTGAGGTTAGTTGTTAAACCCACTTTCTGGAATACCTCCCCTGGTTAGTCTTTCTTGCAAACCAACAAAACAAATGCTCACTTATTTATTAATTTTTTTAAAGCTACATTTGACTACTTCTGACAACTTTTGACAGCCTGTGTACTTTCACATTGACCATGGTGGTAGTTTTGTCCACTTAAATGCCAGGTGAAAAAGGCAGTCTATCGCTGTGTCCAAAACTATGCCCAATCCACCACCATGTTTCACTGTTGTTTTGATACACTGTGGTATGCCAAGCGTTTAGCCTTGTTTCCCTTCCTGAGAAGTGGTTTAGAGACTGCTACTCATCCTCTGAGACCACTACTAGCTCGCCTTCTTTTGACACTACTTTTGCTGATTGGAGTCTCTTGTTCTTTATTCAGCACATTCTGTATCTGCGATGAAGTTGCTGTTCTCTCTCAGAACTTTGGTCTGTGCCTGATCGTGCTTTGGATACAACTGATCCAGTTTCAGCAAAGCGTTTTTTAGAGAATAATCCCAGATTTTTAATGTGGTCTCAGACTTTTGGATCCCACTATGTATAAAATGCTTGACATTTAATTTTCAATGTCTTAATAGATATTTTTTTTGCCATATTTAAAAAAGTAAGCAATCCCTCCATTTGTTATTGCACTTTCTCATCCTCACGCTCCAATTCGGCCAAAAAGAATACCCCTTTGCAATTCCGTTTGCATTTTTACCGTTGCCGAAGTAGCCCTGTCAATCAAAAGCTGTGGTTGGGACTTTGAATGGACAGCGCGGGTGTTGCCAGTTCTGCGACGCAAAAATGAGCTACTCTACTTTTTTTTTTTTGCAGGTGGGAGGTTGGGCATATCTATTCATCTTTAGCAAGCAAAATAGGTCAGCTGAAGTGTTTTTTCCTAAAGTAGGTGCATAGTCTATTATGCATGTGGGCTGTGGTTATGATTAGAATGACAGATGAAATGCATCAGTAGAAATAGTACCTACATTGGTAGAAATTATAACTACAGTAAATGTATTTGGAAAAAAAAACAGTAGAATACTGTATGAATTGGTCTACTCATTCTCATAGCTATACTTTATTTATGACACAATATGTAATAATAAGAACCATTTTAGGACCTTGGAGAAATAACTATGTGGGTTTAAAACCTGTTTTTGGGCTGGGTCTGCTTGTGCATTCGGCTGTTTTTGTTACGCAGACCTGGTAACCCTGGTTCTTCCAACTAAATCCTGTGAATTAGTCTACTTGATGCAAATTTGCAATGTCAGCATCACTAATATTGGTGCCACGAACTCGGCCAAGAATCTTTTCAGCCCGAAAACAAGAAGAAATCAGTTTTGAGTGAAATGTCCTCGTTTGCGTGCGTTAGCAATTGTTATCTCTATTATTTTAGCATTATCGAATTTGGCATCACCGCCACAAGGTTATATCGATTTCATCACTTCCTTCGAAACACGCTCCGCACCAAAAAGTCCACCCACAGGTATTGATTGACAGGGCCTGGTTGACAGTAAAAATTCAAATGCAAACGGGATTGCAAAGACGTTTTATTTTTGGCCGAGCGTGATGATGAGAAAATCCTTTAGCAAATGGATGAATTGTAATTACTTTTTCAATTTGGCAGTATCATACCTTTTAAAACACTGAAAATGAAATGGCAATGGACATTCTTAAACACTTAACGTGAAAAAGGATTAACGTGGCTTAATGTACCAAAATAACAACCAAGCGACACCAAATCTCTCGCACGCTCGTCATAAACACTATCTACTGCCAAAAGGACAAAAAAGTCACCGGTTTGTATGAGAAAAAGCTTAATGCAAAATTCTGTGCTTTATGTTTAGTTTATGGGATCATTCTTTTGATAGTAGACAGAGTTATGATCAATAAACTGTGTTTTAACACATTAAGCCACGTTAAGCTGTTTCATTATAATGGTTTTGTATGGAGAAGAAAACGCCTAACGTTAAAATTGTTGTGTTCTCTTTCGATTACTGTTTTGTCTATTTGCCAGTCTTTATGACAAGTTAAGTGTGTGTAAGATTTGGTGTTGTTTAGTTGTTGTTTTAGTACATTAAGCCACGTTAAGCTTTTTTTCACGTTAAATGTCCCAGTTTTTTAGTGTCCCAATGGCAAACAGTCTTTGCTTTTGCATTTTCATTTTGGCAGCCACTGTACATTGTTGTGCACAAAAATGCAAGTGTAAAATAAACGTATTGCAATTGAATTTGAATTATGTCTTAAATAATACACACTCATAAGGGAAATGCAATTGCATATATTATTGCATGTATTATTTAACATTTTCTAATAAGCATTTGAATTTGAATAAAGTCTGGAAAATGTTGCCATAGATTTTTTTTCTCAAAGCAGACAAAATTTAGGGAAGGGTGTCTTTTACTGCGGAGCAACATGTCAGGAATTTAACAATGGTGAGTTTTTCCCTGAATATGCTGTTTTTTATGGTTATGACAGCTGTCAGACACAAGCTTCTACTGCATGAGTGAGGAGAAATATCTGCCCTAGTCCAATTATCTGTCGAGTTGTCCCTGGAGCGCCTGATGCATGCTCAATCACCTCTCACCACATTGCCAGCACATCGTGACCAGAGTACTAATGTACCCTAAATGCCATCTGCTCGATTCTGTATTGCAAAATAAGGACTGAGCGTAATGGAAGAAAAATGTGTGCCCTGTCAGTAAATGATCATGCAATCTCCAGAAATAAGACACGATGGGTACAGCTCATTCCAAATCCCTCTTATAGAGTAAAATAAAACCAGGTTTAAGCACTCTGCAGATATGTGGAGGATGTGATTAGTTGTTTCACATTCCTATTGTTTTGTCAGTGGAGACAGAGACTCATCTCCATTCTCGTAGAAAGCATCCGCACTAATGACTAATGTATTAAATGTGGTCATTCAGTGCCAAATGCAGGGAAAATGGAACAACTAGCTTTATAGGGTGTGATTTCATTATTTATTTTTGCTTACTGATAAAAAGAGCATTTTTGTTATTTGGTGTATGTAAAGCTACATCGGCGGCATGTTGATATCAAACCTTAGAAAGCTCTGTCTTTTATATTCCGCAATGTCAAACATGGTATGCATTGTGATACAACAATTTAAAAAACAATGGAGCTATATCTATCTCTGCTAACACCTCCCATACTTTACCTAGAAATTGAGTGACTGTGAAATGAAACTCACATCAGACAGTGTGAATTCACACTCGCATGTTCCCCTGCAACACATCAGCCTTTACTACCAGATCTTCAGTCTCTCAGCAACATGAGTATCACAATAGATCTGCATTCTGGAAGCCCAGCAAGAAGAACCAAAGGAAAGACAACAGCATTTGGTTTTTATGCTTCACCTCCTTTGGCAGCATTTCCAAAGTGGTACATCTAATGGCTTTGAGCTTTTTGGAAGCATGCCGAGCATCTTTATTGTATATATATAATGCTGTGACATTACAGGATGTGCAAAAGGATGCCTTGGAGCTATCAGATTTGTAGTATAGTATATACTTTAGTGCTCTTTGGAGTCATTGTTTATCACTGGATCTGCTTCACTGACAGGGTCATCAATTCCAGTCCTGGAGGGTCGGAGTCCATTAAAGTTTGGTAATTTATTTACTCGAAGACACTTTTCCAAAAAAAAAAAGGGAAATCACCAAATTGGGCTGGACTCCGGCCCTCCAGGACTGAAATTGATGACCCGTGATGAACAATTACTCCAAAGAGCACTAAATTCTATTCTATACTCAGCATTTTTCACCTTCTGGGTGTAAATTGAATTTTTCACTGTGACCGGGCGTAAAATTTATTATTTAAAATTTATACCTTGCCAGAAACAGGTACAAGGTCAAACTGTAAATCGTTTGTGATAACCGCTTTAAACAATAGCTAGTTCATTACAATGGCATGTCTAGTCTTATATTTACACGAAGCAGATGTTTAGGTGGGAGAAGGTTATTAGGGATCAAAGCATCTCCAGACACGTCAACGACGATATCACTATAAACAGATCATTTAGGAGCAGCAACTCTGCCAAAGAGTCACGTTTTTGCACAAAAGGTCCTTCTAATTTTTACACTCACATTTAGCCCCTGTTATTATTATCCATGTTGACTAATTGTTTATTTGTTACAATGCTGTTGTGTTTAACCATCAGTGTGTAACCTTTGTGCAGAATATTAGGATTTGATCCCCAATTATAATTTCGTAATTTCGAGTAGAGCATCCCAGCCATCGAGCCACGGAGCAGTACCATGTAGTGGGTCATTTGGTACCAAACCTCAACAGTTTGGCAGTGAGGGCATGAGGCTTTCTGAAGGGGCAACAACTGCCGTTTAACAAATAAATCTGTGAAGAATAAAGTAAAACTATACTGAGAAATGAGCTTTCTGGACAACCGGAAGACACCCATGTTAATGCATCTTGATATCTCCATCTACACGCTAACTCGCTCGTTCACTCTGTTGGCCGTATACTAACAGACAACACAGCGTCATGAAATCATATGGATTTCATTTCACCACTATCACCATCACCAACAAATTATAATCATATTATCACAGGTTTAAATTGGGCTCAAATTATATAGTATATGCCTTGCAATTTCCGTTCCTGGATGAATTTCTGACAATATAGAAACTTTAGTTATCTGCCTTGCAGTGTGAGCAGTCTCAAAATCATGAATTGATTTTCCGAAATTTGTGCATCAGTGCTGTGGCAACACTAATAACAACAACGTCAACAGAATGTATGAACAAAATGCATGGATGTCAGGTTGGTTAAGGTGTGGTAACAACAGACATGCTTGTATAATATTTCTTCATCGCCCTACCATGACTTGGAGGAACGAGCTAAGTGTGTGTGCACACTACGAGTTCAATCTGACAAATCCAACAAGATTTAGGGAAAAAAATGCTTTCTGAACTATTGGACATTTTCACATCCACATCGTGGCATGTCAATCAGCCCGTACAAATTATAGGCTTCGGCCGTACAGGACCGGCGATTCAAACGTGCAGTGTGGGTTGTCCCCAAACAACAATATTTTGCCTGGCTTTAGTTGGTACAGCTGGCCCCATGTGTCTTAGTTTGACTGATTGCTTTGTGAGTAGTGTTTGTAGCACTCATTACTCCAACCCTCATATTTATTTATGACTCTCTCTGTGTCTCTGTTGTGAGTGTGTCTGTGCCTCTCTCTGTTCTTCCTACATTTATCCTGCACTTGCTTCTGGTCAGTTTGGGGAAATTTAAGTCTCACAGTAGTTGCATCACTGTCGGCTCCTTTTATAGCTCTATGCTTGGATTGGATTCTGCCTCATTTGTAAGTTGCTTTGGATGAAAGCATTTGCCAAACAAATAAAAGTAATGTAAAATATACGATAATATCACTGTCCATGTCTATAATCAGCAAGGGTTTTAGGCATACACAACACTATATTGTAAATGCATGTATCAAAAACTCATCCACAGCCTACAGCAAACTAAAGACTGGAAATAAGCTAATAAGCTAGTGTATTCTCATTTTAAATTGCTCCGTTCAGCCTTATACTGCCTGTTCCTCTTTGCTCAGCAAGCAGAAACTTCCTTCCCCGGAAAGGTTACATCACCACCCGACCTATTTTCTTAATGGTTGAGTAACAGTGCTTTTACACAGTGCTGAATGTCTTTTAAACTGGTTTACATTTCACACTTGGTAATCCTTGGAAATGTAAGTCAATTCTCTGATGGTTTTGAAGGAAACCTAGCAGGCGATCCTTCATGAACAGCAAACAGTAGGCAATAAATCAAATCATTTCAGTTCAGTTTCATAAGGACTGTGTTAATTGAAAAAGTTTTGAGAAGGCCCACTGAGTAATTTCATTTTAGGCCACTTTATGGCATGACACACCTGAAATTTAACAGAGCTGTGATAAAGGATCACTACACCTTTTCCTTCTCTCCTCATATCCAGTTCATAACCTCTGTAAAAGCAAAGCATTGAAGGTACTCTCTACGCACACCAGCACTGAAGGGGAAAAACTAATTTCTCTCCCATGGAGAGGAAGAAGAGGAAATGTTTCTAAAGCCCACTTACTGAGGCTGAGTCAGGAAAAAGTGTAACATAAAAATAATTTTCAATGTCTTAACATGTTTCTCACTGATGGAACTACCATCAGCTTCAAATTAATTTACCCAACTTCAAATGATTCTTTTTATATTTGCCTTTTAGTTATGTTAGAGGGCTAGCATGGGTATTCTTACCTCTTATTTAAAATAGGTTTGATATTTTTACGTTTGAGAGTTTCCAGGTGGCGCAGCTGTCTAAAGTTTCACCCTATCGTTGGCAAATCCCGACGATGCCACGGCCATCTGGCTGAAAATCAAAGAGAGCATAATTGGCCCTGCTCTCTGGAAAAAGGAAGTTAGAGTTCTCCTTTAAGCGTGTTCAGCTGCCCTATAACATCAAATGAGTGGCAATTTGTCACAGAGGAATCACATGTTAGCCCTAGCAAGCTGGTAGCTATCGTGCGATAGAGGAGACTTGGCTAACAGGTAGAAAATGGCTATGATGAAATTGGGAGACAATTGGGTAAAAAATTTACCAAAAATTGTAAATCATACGTAACTGAAGCTACTAATTAGATGGGAGTTTATAAACAAGGACACTAAACTCTGAGGAAATTACTTTAATAGATCAGAGGCAAGCCTCTCACAGCAAATATATTTGAACAAGATATATGCCAATATGATCAGTAGAATGTCATTTAGTTATTCTGTTACCACTGTTGTGAAACTGCTGATGGTGCTAAGGTGCTATATCATTTCCCATAAAGATTCCATTCCCTCAGTATCAAATTTCACATAAAATTGCAGATATCATTTGTGAATAGTTATTAGCCTATAACACTTGGATTGCCTTTTGTCATGATGTTACCTGTTGAGGTGATTGATAACCTGTGGTCCTCACAGTTACTCATATTACTCAATTATTAAAGCTCTCTTGTTCTTATTGTGTATTACTATTATTATTGCAAGTTAGCTTTCATAAACTTCATATATCCTAGTTTGACAGCTTTGTGACTAGTGTGTATAGCACTTACACCAACCGTCGTGTTCAGTGAGTAAAAGAGTGGCTCTCTCTATTCTTCTCACAAAATTCTTCCACTTGTTTCTATTTCAGTTGATGGAAACTCAGCCATGCAGCACTTTTATCACTGTTGTTTCTTTAATACTTCTGTCCTTTAATTGGATAAATAAATAAATGTGATGCAATGTAAATAAAACCTAGCAGGTGATCCTCCAACAGCGAACAGTATGCTATAAAATGAATAATTTCGGTAAGATGCATGAGGACTGTGTTAAGCAAACAAGTTTTGAGGAAACCCATCAAGCAATTTAATTTCTAGCCACTTTATGACATGCCATAACTGAAATTCAACAAAACTGTGATAAAGAATGATGTTTTTTTTCCCTCACCTTCATGTCCAGTTCATAAGAACTGTAAAAGCGAAGCAATAAAGGAGTTCTCTACGTACACCACCACTGAAGGGGGAAACTCATTTCTCTCCCGTGGAGAGGAAGAGAAGGACATGTTTCTTAAGAACATTTACTGGGGCTGAGTCAGAAAAAAAAGTGCATCATAAAAGTGAAACGAGTTCTAAAGACTTTTTGAGTGTTTTAGCAGGTTTCTGAGAGATTTTATTTACCCAGCCCCAAACGGGGCTGTTTATTTGCCTTTCAGTTATGTTAGAAGGTTACTATGGGTATTCTTGCCTCCTGTTTAAAATTGGTATATTTTAAAATGTGAAAGCCCCCGAATGGCACAACTGTCCAAGTTTTCCCTCTATTGTCAGGATATGCTGACGATACCACAGCTGTCCATCCATCCATGGTGGTCCCCTCTGCCAACATAGATATTGATCATTGGCTACATTGTTAACATGATGGCCACACGGTATCACATGACCATCTTACTTTTGTGTGTGCCAGACTGAAATAAATTGACATTTAAATAAAAATTAAGTAGCATAAAAAATGTGGGTAGCTGTTTGCTAAAGCTAGCTAATCAGCATTATCTTGCTATTAAATAAGCTAGCTAGTGCTGCAACAAGGGACTGTCATTGGAGTACATTAGTTAAACATAAATAGCTAGCTAGCCAATAGCTCTAACTAGCTGGCTAACGCTACACCTTGGATTAAACCAAGGGGTTGTCAGTGGAGTAACAAAACATAAATAGCTAAATAGCGAGCCTGCTATTACTATAAAAAAAGGTATTAAATAAGCTGCTGTTACACCAAAGCTATCACTGCAGTAGCTAAACATTAGCCACATAACCTAGATAGCTCAACACCGGATCCTGGATGGGGTCCTTAAGGGTCCTTTTGCAAGGATGTTGTCAGGGGGGGGAGCGCCTTGGTCACCACACTGGGAGTCCATGAGAGCATAATTGGCCCTAATTGGAAGGATGGTCTTCCTGTCAATCAGAGTGAGAAGTTGAGAATGGATGTGATAGGATTTTGGACATAGCTGATTAAAGAAGGCTAAGACATAACTAATACTCCTTCCCCCAGCCTCTGGCCAGGCTGACCACAGCTCTACCTCCACTTAGGAAAGCAGGAAGAGTGGCTCTCTATCCCATGGGTCATTGTTTACTTTGAGGATCTGGTCTAAACCCCTTTCAGAGAGACAATCAAATTGCAACCTTTAATATTCTAAAGCTTGTGGCCAAAAAGTTTACAATAAGTATCAGACACTCCACCGTGGGTGGAGCGTCTGAGGCCGAGACTAAAATAGTAGTAGCACCACATTTGTTCTCTCTCTCTGCTCTTGCTTCCCTCTTATAGCTGTATCTGCTATTTTTCCTTAGGTAAGAAAAATACTCTGTTCATGCTACATTTAACATCTCTGTAATAAAATTTTTAAAAGGGCAAATCTCAGGTAAGAATTTTCTTCACTGCATCAAAATGCAGTGTATAGCATGCAAGACTTCACACAAATATATGCACAGGTACATATAGGTAGAGGTACATATACGCAGGTTAAACAGGAAGTAATCATTTGGGTTCGGTGAGACACAATTTCAACACATTTTCACATGAACTTAAATGTTCCTCGCATATCCTTACTGAATGGGCATCTTCAAGCATTATCAGAGAACACTATGGCACATTAATGAAGATAAGCAATGACTGTTAAGGGTCAAAATTTAAGTACTGTATAAAATCTCATATAAAAAAATCAGAACTTAATACAAACAACTGCACTTAATGGAGTTATGGCACATTGAAACCTTGGAGGCTCATCAGATTGCAAACATGTTCACTAGTAAACATATTTATGTTATTGGACCTGCGGCTCTGGAAAATAAATTGAAGATGGTGCCATCTGCTCCTCTTGGCAGTAGTTTTCCAGTCTTTTTCCTTTGGCTTTCAGTGGCTGAATAAAGCTATAACCTTGATGTTTGCCATTTTGAGTAAGTGATGGGCTTTTTACTGGAACAAAGCCTTCAGCTGATTAGGCAGAGAGATTTGGCTTAAGACTCCAAACGGTAAGATGGCTGCGTTCCTTGCATGTCAGATGGTTTTAGTTTGTTTGCGAAAGGCGACTGTACGTTCTAGCATCTTAACTAAGACTGAGTAACATGAGGATAAGGGTAAATAAATGATAGAAACTCTATAATGCTGTGTAGGTGAGGGTTTTCAGTCATCTAGGTCATGTTAGAAGTAAGTCAGGGAAACCTGACTTGTGTAATGATCTTAAAGATGTTTCTCCTCCTATCTGAGTGACATCATCAATTATATAGAGTGGAGAAACATCTTTAAGATTATAACAAGTCCAGTTGACTTGACTTAATAACTACCTGACCTGTAATGCTCTAGTACTGTGTTTGCAAAGGAGGAAAACATTTTCTCTGCTTTTCTGATTATAGATGGCCTGAATTCAGTTTCCAGAAGGCACCCACTCTGTGTGAAGCCTCTTGGCTCCGAAGGGCACGTTTTTGCATGGAAATCAGCAGGGGAGTGTAAAAGTCCACTTGGATGGCTGGCAAGAGCGAGACGTGCCCTGTTTAAAAAGAGCTGCTCTCGTGGTGCATGTGTGGAACGCGGCAACAGCATGGGATGGAATTAGTTGGATTAAAGCCAAACATTTGTAAGCCAATGCTAATATAGGGAACGCAAAAAGCATCTTATTAGGCACTTTAAAGCAGAATAAGTAAAAAAGAGTTGGAGATGCAGGAGGTGGTCTTAGTGCAACAAAAGTACATTTGACAATTTTTACAATTTGGCATTAAAATATAATGCCAACATTGATAATATACACTTTCAAAAAAAAAGGCTACTAAATGGTACCTTTAAGGGGTTAAAACTGTTTTACTGTTTAAGGTACATCTTTTGTACCTTTAGTTAGAGGACCTTTGTAGCGTAACTCACTATACTCACTTAACGAGCCCATAAAAATTTAAATTGGTGTTTAGGACCTCAAGGATCACTGTTGTACCTTTTGAGGGTACATTTACATGGTTTGTACTGTGGTGATCAAAAATTTACTTTTTTTTATGACGGTGTAGGTCACAATAATGTGTTTTATGCCCCTGAGGTGGAGTATGCAATATGGAAGTGGGCTGTCCTTGCGAGAAACAGCTTAGTATATTTCTCTTATCAGATGGTAGAGCATGAAGAGTCTCGTGTCAAAAAAGTACTTAGCTTCTAAAAATAAGAACATGTTTGGATTAAAAACATTCCACTACAATAGAAGCCCTGTTTTAATGAAGCCAGTAAATGTGCAATACTTTATCTGCACTGCATTTTCACCACCAGCTGCAAGACATTTCAAAATGCACAAGTGCCCTTTAATGTCACAGATTTTGTTGCCTGCTTCAGATCTCCTTGGCTGACATTTTCCTCTGCATTACAAAGACTGCATTCAGCTACTGAAATAGTCTAAAGTCATTAACAACTTGTAATAGTTTTTCACTTCAGCTCCAAACCCCTGGAAAGGAAAGTAGTATTGGAAGGTATGAATTAATTTGAACTAGAATGATTTTTTCCCTTAATACCCACCAGAGATTCGCTTGTTGCTTAACACAGAACATATTTCTATCTTCTGTTCTTCAGTTTTTTTGGTGTCCATGAGGGACAATTCCAATTAACTGATTGATCGGAACTGTAAAATTAAAAGGTCTTACTATGGGATCCTGCAGGTTATGAGTGTGTGGGAAGATTATCATGAATGATCTTTCTCTTTGAAAAATAAAAACCCTCTTGAAAGCTGTTGCTAAATGTAATTTCATTAATTAGGTTTAATAAATTTAAAGGTCCACATTTGCTATAAAGAGATGAGCTATTTCTGTTTTCTGTTACAGACCTAGGCAGTAGGCTAATGCATTATTAATTTCAGTAAGTTTACTTTTACAACGACATTATAGTACATTTCAGTTTGATCTATAACCCTTGGCTAATAAACCCTGGTTAATTCATTGCATGAACAATAAACAAAGTATAAAGCCAACATTAATAATAGATCACAATATTGTATTTTTTTGTGATGCTGAGGGCATAACAGGCAGAGTATGGAGAATGGAAGTGTGCCCTACTGCTGACATTCAAGAATCATGTGAGTATAATTCATTTGTGGAGAGTCTTGTTAAGGAAAGTCCTTAGCACTGTGTGTAATGCCCCTGTGGACAACCCCCTTGGAAAATTACCATTGCCAAAAACATAATTTCAGAGAGTTCCTTAATTTAAAGGTAAAGCATTTACAGATTTGCAGCTAATATTACCAGCCTACTATACACCAGTCAAAGGTTTATTTACTATTAGTACCACAGACAAAAAGTACAGAATAACAATTAAATAAGTAAACATGGCCATTGTCGGATTCTACTGTAATGGGACTCTACATTTTTACTTAATTAACTTTAACGAGCTAACTTTGTTAAAGGCAGGTGCACGTGGAGGGTAAACCAGTTAAATCTAAGCCAGACATTGCTAATGTCGATTCTAAGACAAATATGTTGTGTGCCTAATTAGAGTGATAAAGATCTCAGCCTTTCCCGTTTAGATCTAGATGATTTCCAAAAACAATTAAAAGTGACAAACATTTTTCAATACATAATTCACTTATACCTATTCCTTACTTTAATTTTCTAAATTAAAAGAATTTTAAATAAATCCATTGCATTAAGTTAGAACCAAAAATGTTAATCTAGGATGTTCAAAATTTTGATTGGCAGTGTAGGTAATAATGCATAATTTCCCCACAACATTACACTGTAAATGCAGTTTGACATAGTAGTGTGCTAGTGACTGAAAGGATGGGAGTTAAAATCCTAGGACTGCCAGAAAGTCACTGCTGTGCACTTAAACAATACCCCTAACACTCAGCTGCTCAGCTCGATGCTTAGATTCGATGCTGCTGAATAAATGTATCCAATATAATAGTCTCTGCAGTATAAACCCCACTGGGTAGGTGAAAATGTATCCTGCTTTTAAACTGTTAATCCATAAAGGTCAAAATTTTTTGCACTGTTTATATTCAAACAGGAAATGTACAAGTGGGCCATGTACAAGTGGGTGCACCATTTATTGCTGTAATAAGAATTTATGCACTGTTTCTTTTTATGACTCAGATGCCTTACACTGCTTCTTCCTTTTTTTAATGCTTTTGGTCAGAATAAAACATTTGTAGCAGGCGTCACCAACCATGTCGCTTGCAAGCACCTGTCTCTAGGCAGAACACTATCCCGCTGCTTCTTTTTCTGCAAATATTTAATTAATCCCTGGTAGATGGCAGTGATGTGATCCTCTGCCTCCTTAATTAGTTTCTTCCTGGGTGCTCTCGAGTATGAGGCATGAGTGAGCGTGATCTATAAAAGCCAGAATGTGGCCTTCGTCAAGGTTACATAGTGAAGAACATTTTAGGCTGAAATAAATGTAAAATCATAAAGAGAATAATAAAACAACATATGCACAACCTTGGCAATGGTAGCAAGTGTTCTTGCAGTGAAGCTCGCATACAAATAGCAAAAATGCAATCAACTCTAAAAGCAGTGATCAAGAGCAAACTTTGCTTTTAAGAGTTGCACCCAAAATACATAATTTAGAACGTGATCCGTTAGTATTACCCTGCACACAAAATTGGCCACCAATGAATGAGCTGCAGCATAAAACAAGTGTAATGCTCTAAAAAATTTGTTGCAAATCTATGAATTACTTTGCATTCTGATTCAAATAATACCCATTTCTGGCATTCGCCATTTTAACCATTGTGAGATTTTTTTGCCACAAATATCATTTTTTTAAAATACACACAAATATCATCTGCTCTGATAAAAGCAACTTTGATAATGTGACTGGACCTCTAGTGAGACATTAGAGGTTATTATTGCGAATAATTTATGACACTGGTAGGGCAATGTCTGCAGCAAAAAGTGCAGCTGATGAGACACATTAAGTCAGCCACATTTGGTGGCTCTCTTTAGAATAGAATAGAATAGAATGCTCCTTTATTGTCACATATACATATACAAGTACAGTACAGTGAAATTGATTCT